>CAJPEV010000040.1:97898-212772 GCA_905338385.1 Darwinula stevensoni
AGACGACCTGAAAACCGATTTGGCCAACTTTTTCGTAGCGCAGCCGCCAGAGTTCTATTGGAATGGCATCCATAGTTTGCATAAACGTTGGCGTGAAGTGATAGAGGCCAATGGTGATTACATTCATGATTGAGATGATTTTGCTTTTAAATAAACTGGGTTGTAATAATTGTTCATGAAATTCCGAGAACTTTCTTTCCAATCAGATATATTAGATACTCCTTAAAAACTAAGACGCGAATGTAGGTGGAATTGTTGAGAGGTTTTCAACGCCGTTTGCATAAAAAAGGCCGGTCGTTGGTCGGTGTGAGGGGTGGTCGACTCAAAGGGGTTCAAAATACATTAACCCTTTCCGGTCCAATTTATTTGTAACGCTATGGAAATTGTTGGGCTAGGTCTGCCAGTGGACTGGAAAGGGTTAACCTTATGTGGAGAAAATTCGGTTCCGCAAAAAAACTGTCGTTTAGAGGGGTGGTTGGGTTGAGGTGTTTCACTGTATTTGTGGAATTAAAATCATTATTTTTCTAAATGTTCCCCATTCAGTTAAAGCATGTTTGCAGGCAGTATTTCATACTCCTGTGAACCCTTTGCAACAAGCTCTCACTGCCATCAATGGATGTATAAATGCGTGTGATCCGTTCAGAGAGATGGTCGAAATTCCAGATGTTTATTTGGTATACCTATGCCTTAAGGAACTCCCAATAGAAAATGTCCATTGGAATGAGATCTGGTGAACGTGGACCCCAATATGCAGGACCACGCCTGCCAATCCACTGTCCTGGGAAGTTTTCATCTAGCCAATCAAGAATGGGTTATGCATAATGAGGGGGTGCACCATCTTGCTGGAACCACTCTGGTGCACTCTAAATCATGAACAATGCCTGCACATGTTAGGAGATGAATTAATGCCTCACTTGTCGGAATCAGAAAGTTCCTTCAAAGAAAAGTTTTTGGCAGATTGCCAACTGTACAGTGAGTAATGTTTCTTTCAGGATGGGTTGCATTGAAGTGATCTGTGACCTGCTATTGGGTCCGACCTTCATGACTACACAACAGTATCAATTTGATACTTTCATATTTTTGTCAAAGTCACAATTTTGAACTGCACCTGCAAAAAAGACTAAAGAGAATTTAATGTATTTCCAATTGGGTAGACTTTTTAGACACCCTGTAGTTTGAATGCATACATATAATTTATGTGGAGTGAAAAATGATGATAGAGCATTTGAGTGACCCAAGTAGCCCTATGGGTGGGATCATCCATGAGAATCCTTCAGTTGGATTCCTGGATGATCCACACCAATTGTTTAAGTGATATATAAAGTATTAAAAGGTTTCAGCTAATTAGGTTGAGCAATTTTGGTTGCTATTATGCATAAAACCTCAGAGTTCTGTAGGCCTTTAATTTATTTCAGCAAAGCAACTTTCTGTTCTCAAAAACATTTATATTCAAGTACATTAATCTAGCAATTAAATATCTCAGGCCTAAGCACAGCAACATACAGTCTTTTTTATGACAGAGAACACCTAAAGCTCTTAATATGTACCTACATAACTCAATATACCTCAATCATTTCTTTTTCTTCCACCATTTCCTTTACTCTACTGGTCCCTCCAGAAGGAATGGCTCTGTCAAGATCTTATTTATTTTACATACTTTTCTTGCTTCTTTCACTAGTAGTATCAGACCATCCCTGCAAATAGCTTAGCTTATTTGAAGTGTTTATGCTCCAGTCATTGAGTTCATTAGGCTAGCTTATGGAGTAAATGACTGGAGTGGACATATTCAATTCATGTAGGATGCATAGATGAAAGAGCCATGAAATTTATAAAAGGAATACTCAGTGGAGGGAATTGGTACATAAACATGCAACTTTTGAACATGGCAAAGGCAGCTTCCTTTCTTCTCAGAAATATTGACCCAAATAGCTTCACACCTGCACTTGATACTTTATGAAGAGCCCATGGGAAGAATGATTAAAGTCATGCTTAGGTTGTTTTGAGAAAAATAAAATGAAGTTTCTGAACCATATGGCTCCTAATTAATTCAAAGTACAAAAAATGATATATTATAGTATCATTGATCATTTTGCAATTTTAGGAATATCAAAAATGAAAGCTTGTACAACAAACATACTGGTGGCACCAAAAAATGTCAAAAATGTAACTTGTTCTTCCCATGGCTCTTTATATACCTACCACCCCTAACCTTACCATATATTTTTGTGAGTTGGCTTTCTTCATGTACTGTATATGTTTTGCAAAAGTAGAGGTGATGCTATATTTGCATAAAAGTGTAGGAAAACCATTTAAAAAGTTTCCACATTGCCTTGACTGTTTTTATTCACAGCAGAAGTGAATCATAATGCTGTCAGGATTCAGGGTCACTAGAACAACGTAATAAATGAAAATCCAACAACCCTTTTTGTGCAAGTTCATTGTGCATTCATGATGAGTCTTGGAAGGTAAGGGAAGGAGATGGGATTGATGAACTCAATTGTTTTACTGAATTTGAATTCTCCATCTTGGTCCATGTAGGATGTTCACTTCATGGGTCTAGCTCACTATTGCCTACATGTGTTACTAAGTTCAAGGAGAGTGTCAGAACCTTTTGGTTACCCTTTCTTTTTATCTTTTCAGGAAAGAAGAGGGGAATCAGGAGATCCTCACATTGAATGGATCTATCAAAAGAGTTATTCAAAAAGGAGCTCCTTTAGGTGAGGATAGGTCTGTCTCTATATCAGAGGAAAGACTAGGTATTTAATGTCTGTGGTTATTGCAGCATGTGGAAAATTCTATTCTCTTGACAGGGAAGAGTGGGGTGACCAGTGGGGAAAGTTTCTTTGCATTTGATGTTCAGGAAAGAAACCTCTTGATCTTGAAAGAGTGGCATTGCCCAAAGCAGCAAGATTTCCCTCAGTGGCTACTGAATGTAAGTACTGTAACAAGTGGTACTCAACCAGGTTTTGCTTTTGTGAATTGATTTTATATGAGCATCACATTGTGATAAATTTATAGTTGGAGGAAGAAAGTGAGGAATGGCTAGAGTTGGAGCATGAAAATCTGGTTCGACTGGTCACAATAGGGCACTTCATTGGTCCTCACCCCTCCACTCTCACTGTGTTTATCATCCAGGTTTGGAATTGACCACTGATAATGATTATAATGTAGGTCTCCTTAATTAGAGTTTTTGATAAAAATCTTCTCCAGGATTAGTGGATTGCTGAGGGGAACATGGTATATTGACTGGTGAACCTTTGAGAGGGGGGAGGCCTTCTCACTTATCATAAAGTATAATGTACTTCTGATATTATCAGTGCTGGTACTAGTAACAATGAAACTAGATATAGAAGTAGTTTTGTGAGATGGCTGACTTGAAGTTGAAGGACTGAAATGAGAAGTGACTATCTGCAATAATATTCTTTTCTTGAACTCCACACAGAAAGAGGGAATATTCTTTTGACCATTTTCTCAAAACTGAAGAAGAGTGGTATGTCTAGATGGACCAGTTCCTCTTTCACATAATTCCTATAAACTACCATTCTCAATAAAAGGAAAAAGGTTCTGAGTCCTAAACCAGCTATACTTTTTCTGACTTTTTTTTTTTGTACAGGTAGAGAGCACATTTTTCCTTTTGACCCCTAAATTCCATATAGGCAAGTGTCTCTTAGGGCTTGTCCCTTTGGACACAAAAGGATAAGCAAGTAAAAATTTATGATAGGTCGATGGTGACATTGGCCATATAGATGAGCTTTATTTCCCATATACTATGGGAACATCAAGAGCAAAAGTATCCTCTCATCCTGGTTTAGGTCTCAGGAAGTTGGTTTTCTGTCTCAGCTTGACTTCTTCCATAATGATGTATATATCAATAGGTGACAGGGAAATGTAGCAAACAGTACATGAGAAAAAATGCAAAGTTCTCTAGACATAGACAAAGGCAACCCTCCCCTCTGCCAAAGGGTGTCTATTGACTCCAGAGCACAGGATCTTAGGTTAATCAGCAAGTAACCTCTGGATCTTGGCTCTAACTTCATTGTCTATGGATACACTCATTGTCAAAAAAAGGCAATGCCAGTGGAGAGTTGGGCCATATTAACAGACATTATTGCAGAAACCTATAATGTATGTTTCAAAGTTAAATTTTCAAGGTTCTAGGATGATAAATAATGCAGGAATGACACCAACACTACCAGTGGCCCTCTATATGTTGGAACTCATGCCCCATTTGAACCAATCAAGTTGGAAAAACTGCCTACAATGATGTCATGGAATTGCTTCAACACTGAATGTTTTGGAATGGCCCATATGTCACATGGAATTGCTTCAACACTGAATGTTTTGGAATGGCCCATATGTCAACAAGCATGAGTGAAAGACAACCTATGAAAATAAAGCCACCTTTTGCCCTTACATGCTCAGCAAGTTTTCTGTGATGAGAAGACCTTCTTTCAGCTGAGAAACTTAAATTAATTTTTAATGCACACTACTAAGTGCTCATATGCTAAATTTAGTTGATGTGCTGAACTCCATTGTGCTTTTCTTTTGAGCAATGAGGATGTATAATATGGATTTATTTTATTGAGCCAGATGCCAGTTCATATTCCAGTCTTTTTCATTCATTTTATCACAGTTCATATTCACATTGTCTGTCTGTAGCTTCAGTGAGAAAACTTGTGCACTTTGTTCTTGTTTACTATGATTATTTTATAAGATACACATGATTGGAATAAGTTTATGGACAATCATGGGTTATTTCACTGGAAATGTGGTACTCAAGACTAGTAAAATTATTGTTAATAAAATGGTTAATATTAATTAGGTTATTTTGTGCTATTTAGACTCCATGAATTCCCAGAAAAGGCTTTGATTTTCTGAGACATTTTATTACCAATTACCCATTTGATGGGTAATTGGTTATGGTGATGGGTAATGAAAATTGATGGATATATTGTAACTTCTTCCTTTTTGTTCCTCCACCCTGTCATCTGGTGTCTGCTCCCACCTCTTGGTGGAGCTCTATACAATTACTGATACCTCTGTATGCCTCTCCAAGAGGTTTCTCAACTATTGGGTGTTGAAGCAGACAGAGTTGTGTGAGGTGGGGGTCTGGGTAAGGTAAGCAAATGGTAGTTTCAGTGAGAAAGGAATATTAAGGAAGCTGGTCTGAGTGGAAAAAGCTAGGGTAATCTGCTTCTCCACTTCCCTCATCTATATAAAAAATTTGATGTATTGAGTATTGTATGACCAAACCTTGAAAGGTATGTGTGTAATTTGGCATGCTTTGTCAGTAGCTTATCTGTGGTTTGTGTGCCATATTTGAATGGCATACCTCCAGGCAATTTGTAGACCACTTTTATCAACAGATACACACATCTTGATAATGGTGAAAAACACTGAAATGAATGGGTCATTTGAAATGCAGCAACGTCATGTGAGTGAAATTTGTGTTTGATATGGAAAAAGTGCCCTAGATTCTATAGTTTTCAAGGGGTATAAGTACTTCCCCAAAGAAGTCAGGCACAAGTTGATGATAATTCATGTTCTGGGAAGCTGCTGGCATCAGCAATTGATGAAAACCTGAAGACAATTTGTGCATTGCTAAGACAAAATTGTTGACTGGCAGTATCAAGCAGCTGAACCATAGAATAGTCATCTGACACTGCCCAATAGGTAGCTGAACATATGATCTATAAGTAGTTGAACATATGATCTATAAACTTCCTTCTGCAGTACACAGATGGTTGCAGTTTTTTCTTCTGATACTAACAGTATTTCAGAGCATGGATTTCAGACAAACCTGCCTCTGGCCTCTTTTGGAACAGGGCTTGTGTCACCTGAAATCTGATGATTCTCTAGCACCTTTTCTGAAACAAATCCAAAATTCAATTTCATATAGTTGCCGTACTTCAAATGAGACATTCGTATCAATAGCTACTTGAAGGTGTGCATCTATCGATGACATGGAAATGTCTTGCTTAAAAATGGCTCAACCATCACTGATAGGCTTCTGACAGAACCCATCAAATTGCATTCTTCTACTTCTTATGGTTAAGCCACAAGGTGCTCAGTCTGTGAACTTTTTCATATCCTCCAAGTATGTAAAGAAGGTAAAAAAGTGCCTTTCATCTGGCACTATCCCATGCTTAAAGAAAATAATAATAATAGAAATCAACTTCTGTTCCTTGATGTCTAATATATTTCATATTATTTTATGCATTTATGATTTCAAATTTTGATTGTGAAACAGGCAGAGTGCCTGAAACCAAGATTGTGTTCAAATATTGCACCAGAAATAAAATTCTTACAGCCTTGCCCCTCAAACCCCTATTTACATATGGTATACCAACAGTGATTTCTGGTTCTTCATTTTGTAGAAAGTAAGGATTATGGTGAATGCTTGGCAAATGCAACCTAATGAGAACTGTATGTCAATGCAATATTTTTATATCCGTATGGTTTACCTTTGAATTATCTTCACTACTGTTTTGTAGCCAATTAATATTTTTCAAATCAAAAGGGAGATGGACTCACGGTGATGTATCACCAGGGTTTTGGGATTTTCAATTTGAAATTATATAGGATGTCTGATTACAAAGGAGGAATAAATTTTGTTTCATGTGTTGGAAGGGATTTTGGGTCTTTGGTTTTAGTTATACCTTCGAACATATATATTTCAAATGCATTCTTTAAGTCTCATCATATTTAGATTGATGTTTGTGATTCTTTCAACAGGACTACATTCCTGGAATTCCTTTGTCCTACCACCTGCACCCTCATTGCTATGCTGACCAACTATCACTGAAGCATTATGCCAGAGGCATGCTGTCATGTTTGGAATTTTTACATGGTAGGAACCTCATTCATGGATGCCTTCGCCCATCATCTGTTTTCCTGAATCATCAAGGTAAATGAAAAGAAGCTAAGAAAATTTTATTCGCACTTGTGTCTACACTGCTCTGCACTTAGAAACTACATTGAACTCTTAAGGGAAGGTGAAGGTTGGTGCCACCTGTCTTGAAAAGAAAATTGGGGTACAGCTGCAGGGGTTTCAGGATCCATTCTCATTTGCTTCACCAAACACTAAGATGGGAGATATCCAGCGAGTTGCATACATCCTTCTCTCCCTCAAAAGAGGGTTTCTCATCAAGGAACCCAATCCACACTTCCATGCTTCCTTTTCACCTCAGTTTCAGCATTTCCTCTCTCGGTAAGATAGGTAAATTGTGATATGAACCTAGAATTGGTGGTACTCATGCAAAGAAAAATGTTTGGTCTCACAGATGTGCAGAAGGAGCTGGTGCATCAGAGTTATTGAGACATCCTATATTAACCAGGAAAGAAGATGAAGATTACCTGCAAGAAGATGGAGACTTTTTCCATCATCCTGAAGCCATTGTGAGAAATGTCACTTTTCTTGAAACATAACCCTCAGCATTGGGTTTTCACATCCATTATTTTAATGAAAGAAGCATGCAGAAGCTAGAGACAAGGTGGCTATGATGGTGGTGAATGAAGGAGAAGAAAGAAAACAACTTGGAGACAAAGGTCTTGGCCAGATCCCTATATTTCTCCCCTCCTTAATTAAGAGGAACTCTCGATTGCTTCAAGAGTTCTATGATCTTGAATGGCTGGGCTCTGGTGGATTTGGGGATGTCCTCAAGGTGCAGGTTTCATTTGTTTACTGAAAAATCAAGTTTTGATACCTGAGCATTGGGCTTCTTGAAGCTGAATGTTTGTTTCAGGGAAAAAATAAGTTGGATGGAAATATATATGCCATCAAGCGAGTGGTGCTGAATCCAAGGAATCGAGCTCTGAATCGTAAGATCACACGAGAGGTGAAACTACTTTCTCGACTCAATCATGAGAATGTGGTTCGGTACTTCAATTCATGGATTGAAACCACAACCATTGAGACTGAAGAGTCTGGTTCCAGTCCCAGTGAGGATCTTGAAAGAAAGCAAACAGAAACAAGTTCATCACAAAGCAATGATTTTGTATGAGAATCTCCCATGTATAGTCTATCTGATCCAACTTGGCTATGCCAGCATTGCCTGTTTTATGGAAGCTCATTAATTTTGTGCTGTCACTCACATGTCAAAGCATCAGAAAGGGGCTTAGAGGCATGGCCCCTTTGAGGATTAAGAGTGTAGCAAGGTTGGACTGGATAGACTATACCATAGCTCTTTGCATTGTTTCACTGTGAGGAAATGCTGAGAATCAGTTTCTATAGGATAAGAAAGTGGAAGGAGGAGATAGTGAGCTGCTTCGCCTTGGATCAGCACTTCCTCCACCTAATGAATGTTCAGTGGAATGGTCAACTTCCTATCCAGCCACATGTGCTGGAGTTGATGGCAATGAATCTTCCTCTTCTGAAGATGAAGAGGAGGAAGGATGCTTTGGGACTTCTTGCATGTATGCATTGGTACTCTTCTTCAGGAGGATGTGCTGATTGGAAATCTTTAATGAGTGATTCCTCTTTTAGGTTTCATGCAGAATCCAAGGAAGACAGTTTTGAAGGAGACAGTGTAGTCTTTGAAAATGAATCCATCAAAGCTGATGAAAAGCAGGAGTCAATAGTTGAAGCTCACAGAGATGAGAACCAACAATTCCCCACTATAGGGAAGATTTACCAGTATCTCTACATTCAGATGGAATTCTGTGAAAAAAGCACTCTGTTGTGAGTTACTCCTCTATGAATCAGCCATGCTATTTTCCACCAATGGTCTTTGATACACAGCTGTAAGCCAAGGTTGGATGGAGATACAGAAGGGGGAAGAACAGATTTTAGTCATGAGTAAAGTGGAGTATTAGTAGATTTGCTTGAGTTTACAGGACAGTACAATACAATGTTTGTACCTACTTATATGAAAGAGCCCTAATGGAAGTACTCTTATGTTGACTAGTCATTTATAGAAGTAATCTACCATGTGAGTAACTTCTTGCCATTTTACTCATGTGCAGTATACAGAAGGCTGCTCCAGCTTTATTTGGCCATCAAATAGGTGAGAAGTGAAAAAGGCATGAATTTCAGATATAAAACCTTACCCAAGACCAGTATATAACAAGAAGCTCCTGTCCTAAGTGACTCATTTCATAAAAATAGAAAATCCACCAAGCCAGAGATCAATTGCAAGTCACCTGCAGATGTACAAGGGAGCTATCCATCCAAATCTCAAAATGAATGGAAAATGCAAGAACAAAGTTCATGTCCTCAGCCCAAAACATATCAGGAGAGAAAGACAAACACCCGAAAATGTTGTGAGCACCAACAAGCTGGGAAAAGGTACAAGTATATTATGACACTCAATGAAGCTTGGTTGTACATTTCTGTTTGTGGAAGGAACCTGTCTATTTACTGTTGAATGTAGGGTTTTCATTATTCAAATTGGGTTTGGATTTCTGTGCATTTGAGTTGAGTTGCTAATGCATCACAAAGCCTAGAGTAAAACTTCATGTGGAGTTTGGAGAGTGGTCGAATTGGAATTAGAGAAGTTGGATATCTATGTGCTTTGTAAAGGTCTGGCAAAGTAGAAATTAAAGTGCTAGGAATTTTTGCAAAATCAAGGACATTAGGTGGAGCATGAAAGTTTCTGGAAGAAATAAATATGTATCATATTCAGAGTAAAAAATGGTCAAATAAAGCTAAGGCAGCCAGTATGTAAACCTTGCTTTAGGAGTGGGAATGTTTTGAGTAATGAATTTGTGACTCATTCAAGTGACAGGGATCTCAATTTCATTTATTTCTTCATAACTTACCAACGGTGACCAGAACTGCAAGGTGTCCCAGTTGGATAGCCCTTCCTGCCAGGGAAAACTATGTTGAATTTAAAGTCAAACACATTCTCCTTTTTTTTTTCTCTTTTTTTTACCAGATGGATACTATACCTTTTTCAGATGATTCTCAGGCCTCCCTGCAATGACACTAACCCACACCCCCAAAAGGATTCATTATGCCCTGGATGATAGAAATAGGGAGAGCAAGCAGGCCAGCCAATGAACTGAGGGAGAGCAGAACAGCTCTGACTGTTGACTTTCTGGCCAGAAAAGATCTTCAGTTTCCTCTTTAGTCTGGCATCTGTAACCACAAGCTGGTTTCAATTCCATTCATGATACATTCATGATGGCACAACTGCAAGAGAGAGATGTGAAGAGGAACTTGCTCATTAATGTGAGACTGAGTGGATATTTTGGTTTGCCAGCTCGTCATGTTAAGGTTGTCCCTTCTCGTATACTTTTGCACCACCACACAATGGAGCTAGGTCTCACATGAGTTGCATTTGCTGAATTTTTGGATGAACTATGTGCCATAATCGAACCAGGCAATGAGTTCATTTTCATGTTGGACAATGCTCAGTTGCACAAAAGGGTTATTCCTTGATACCCAACCCACTCCATTCAGTTCCTCTCCCCCTATTCCCTAAAATCTTTGGTTAAATCCCATCGAATTCATGTTCTCACCCTTCAAAGCAGAAGGGAAGAAATGGATTGGTGCATTGCAGGCCCCTGTAGCTATCCCTCAGTTGGCAGCCATAGCATGGAAGAATCATATGAGATATCAATGCCATATGAAAAGCATCTGTGAAGAATCAATTTGCAATGTGAATATGGATGCCTCATGCAGACGTGCATATGAACATTCTTTCAATGTGTCAATAAGGTGTTGGCCAGAAATCCCATTCATGAATGAAGGCATTTTGCTTTTTGATCTCCTGCTGTCTGGATTTTTACTTATTCCAGGGGTATGATTTGGCCTTGTAGTCCCTTGGTTCCTCTGTCTAGACTCTTGGAAGGTGAAACAAGACACAATGGCTTAACCTTGCCCCTCCTTGCCCTGTTTTCTTTTCCTTCATTTGCCCTTGAATGCTCCTTTGGGCTTGTGGGCTGCCTGAATGGCAGGTATGCCTGAGAATCACTGGCAAATGGTATATTAGAAGTGAAAGAGTATGTTTCCTTGATCACATCAGAGCAATCTCTGTTAGTAAAGCTAAGGATACCAATGCCAGCTTTATCTCTTAACATGGATTGCTGCCAAGATAAAGCATTCCAAGAACTTTGTCCAAAGTAACTTTAAAAAAATCCTAATAAATACTCCTTGAAAACTGATCAGATTGATAAAGGAGGAATGGATTTGTCTTGAGTCAAAGGTCAACATATACTACCAGAAGTAGGAAGCAGAAGCAAAGTGTCAAGTGTATGTGTTACCTCCTGTAGGTTATTTCATAGAACCCTTGCAGTTGCTCCAAGGTGCTTGGTGTCACAGATTTAACAACATAGCTCTTCCTTGACTGTTATAGTCAGCTTTCAAAAAGTAGTCTTAAGGATTTTTGTTCCAGTCTCTTGCAATAAAGTATTTGGAATGCTCTATCTTGGTGGCAATCCATGCTCAGAGCTGGCACCAACTTCAATAGCTTCATAAAAAGTGATTGCTTTGATTCAACCAAGGAAGCATACCTTTCCAATGTCATAAATAGCCATTTGGAAAAAAAGGAGAATGTGATTAGACTTGAAATGAATGTAATTTTCAGGGATATATTAGTTTTTTTCCTCCCTATCCTGTGTTTTGCCTGAATGTGGGGGGAGGACTGTATCTGGGGCACCTTGCACTTCCCTGATAATGTCTGGTGGAACAACATATTGAGTTGAAAGTTCATAATTCTAAAAATTTACAATTGCCTCTCTTACTTCAGGACAGCTATTCAAAATGGGTTGCATGGTGATGAAGATCGAATCTGGCAATTATTTCGAGAGATTGTTGAGGGTTTGGCACATATTCATCAGCAAGGTATGATTCATCGAGATCTGAAGCCAACTAACATATTCCTTGATTCTGAGGATCATGTCAAGATTGGAGACTTTGGCCTGGCCACTGCCGATGGACTTCACAGGTTCTTCCAAAGCATAATCATGTTTTTCCTTTAAATGCATGTATGAAACCAAGGATGAGTTCTTATTCCTTGAAGGCATCAGGGGGAGGAGCAAGAAAGACAAAGCAACAGGCAAGGGGAAGATGTGACAGGTTGTGTGGGAACAGCTTTCTATGTTGCTCCTGAGCTCTTGGTCACACCTAAAACTCCAGTATATTCTCAGGTGAAAAGTCCTCAGCTGGTGCTTTTTTGATTCAGTCTTAAAGTTGGAATTTGTTTCATTGTCTGTGCAGTATTCCATCCTTCCTTTTTTTTTTTTTCCTCTGGTAGAAGGTGGATATGTACAGCCTGGGAGTAATTCTGTTTGAGATGTTGATGAAACCAGCAAGAACAGCCATGGAACGAGCAGAGACACTCTTTTGTCTTTGCTCACCTCAGATTGTCCTTCCCACAGATTTTCCTAAGGAAAAGGAGCCTCTCATCCGATCCCTCCTACATCATGATCCTGGGAGTCGACCCTCCTCATCCCAGCTTTTAAATTCCAACCTCTTACCTCCACCCAAAGATGAAGAAAATAGATTGTATGCTCTTGTGAGAAGAAGCCTGGAAAATCCTCAGAGCAAAGCATACAAGTTCATTGTAGCTGCTTGCATGGACCAAGTCAGAGCCTTTCACTCTTCCTTGCTAAACAAGTATAATGGTTCATCATCACAGTGATATAAGCTGCAATATAGACATGAACATGTGTTTAGGTCATGAAAGTGGCTGAGAATGTGACATATGATATGGACATTCCCCGTGGTCCAATATCATATTGTGGGACATTTCTCCAAGAGAAAGCCTTAGAGAAACTGAAAGCAGTGTTCCGTCGACATGGAGCCATCCCTCTTCGCACTCCTCTATTGATGCCAAAGACTTCTCAATCCAGTAAGCACCAGATTTTTTTCCTTGGCTCTATTTGACTTAAAAATCACAAGACAAAGGGCATTGCCTCTTTTACTGCAGCTGAGACACATGTAGATCTGATGGATCATGGTGGAAGTATGGTGTGTCTTCCACATGATCTGCGGGTTCCCTTCATCCGCTATGTTGCAAGACATGGCCCTAGCATGCCAACTCCATTTAAAAGATATTCATTTTCTCGTGTGTTTCGAAAAAGGCGTGTGTTTGGGCTTCATCCCAGGGAATTGCTTGAGTGTGCTCTTGATATCGTCACCACAAGCTCTGGTGAGAACATCATTGATTTGGGAAAGTGAAATAGGTCCACTGTGTTGCATTTGGTCCAAAGTACTTCTTATCTTTTCATTTAGGGAAAGGAGGGGAATTGCCAGATGCAGAAGTCTTGTGTATCTTGGAAGAAATCTTGAGTGAATTTCATGCCCTGTCTGAAAGAGGTTTTCAAATACATCTGAATCATATAGATCTGGTTAAAGGGCTGCTCTTTCATGTGGAGATTCCAGAAAATCTCCATCAAAAGGTTTGACAATTTTAATGATAATTAGACAAAGTGCATTTTAAAGTTCAAGTTATATTTTGACTATTCATCCATAGGTGCTGATTGCCCTGGAGCAGTGGAAGGGAGATTGGAGACCAGAGGAACTACAAGCAGTGGGTGTATCAAGTGAAGCATTGAATTCCTTGTACTCATTCATCCGAATAGATTGCTTACCAGAGAAGATAGAAAAAGTCCTACGACCAGTGATAGAGAAAAGGAAGTCCCCTGCAGGAAGAATGACTCGAGAGACCTTGGCTCAGCTAAATCATATAATCTCTATTTGTACTGCCATGAAGCTCAATGTGAGCCATCCTTATATTTTTTTTCTAAGAGAAAGATCTTCAAATTTTGTGGCTTTTTTTGCATCAGTGTACATGGCCAAACATCATGTCTTTACATCAGGACTGAGAGCACTATTTGGATTTTGAACACAGGTCCCTGTTGTGATCACTCCATGGATGTTGCACAAGGTGGACATTTATTCAGGGATCATGTTTCAGTTGGTTGCCCCATCAAAAAAAAAGAAGAGACTTTCCCTAGAGATATTGGCAGCTGGAGGACGTTATGACTCAATGCTTGCTAAGGCCAGGTCAGAATTGGGTCCCTCCATCCTTCTCCAAGTCATGGATTGCAAGGTTTATTAACACATTCGCTGCCAAAGATGGCATACGACGTATTCATGCCTCCTTCGAAATAGTTCTAAATTTCTTGAATTCTTCAACAGGTGCAGCTCAAATGCTATGAAACATTTGGGAAGCATAAAGGAGACAAAGAAGAAGCAATGTTGATATCTATTTTCACTCACAACTCGACCAGAATTTATTTTCGATAGTTGAAAAAGCACTTCTTTTTTTTTTTACAGTCGCACGTGGCAGTGAATGTGTTAAGACACTGAACATTGAACTGAGTCATACTTTATGATAGCCAAGTAAAATAAGTCACAATTCAGTAATTGGGTGCACAGTTGAACAACTTCATATTTCACATTGCATTTCAGTTTTTTGATCACATGCATCCCTAAATGACTGGTCTCCAGGACTGATTCCCACCTCCTGTCACAAGCAGTAAAATTCCTTTACCTGTATGCTTGAAAGGGCTAGGCCCTCTTAAACATAAGTTTAACTTTAGGCTCAAGTATCCATTCTTACCACATCACCAGTACCTCTGGAACCAACCATGTTACAAAAGATTGAAACAATCAGGAGACTGCTTTCCTTGAGCACTCTCATTCTCCCCCTCATCGCCTGAACACACCAACTGAAGACACAAAAACAAAGATAAAATGTAATGGGGATGTTCATTGAGGAGGGAGATTCTCAGAAGTCCATTGCTTGAGTTGCTTTGCTTCATCTTGGACCTTGGTTAGGAGCCTTCCTTCTGGTGTAAAACTTGGTTCATATTTAAGAATCTCTTCACATTCTTTCAGATGTCTCTCTCCATCCTGTATGAACAAGCTCAGTTTCAAATTCATAGGTTTGATATTAAGACTTGAACATCATTCTAATACAGTAGTATATTCTTCCTTTTTAAATATGACCCCTGTTCCTCTTGGGGCACATTTTTGAGTACAAAGTTTTCCATAGGAAAAAGGAAAGTGGAAGAATGTTTTACCTTTGCAGCTTGAATAGCATCTGGATGGTTGCCTGAGGATTGGAGAATGTTTGCTAATCTGGCTTGTGCTCGACCAAGTTGGTACAGTGTGGTGCTGCGCAATCTTGAAATTCCTGGATAGCAAAACAAGCACTTAGTAAAAGCCAAGAATTTTATCATTTGTATCTAAGACTGAATTGAGTTGTGGCAGTTAGAACCTGGAAGGAGTTTGTTGGCAACACGTAGAACATCTGAACATAAATCAACCATGTGTTTGACCTGATCTTCATCAAGCTGTTCCATCTGATAACCTTCCTCATTGCCATACATCTGAGACAGACTGTGTTTCACATCAAGGACTTGTGCATGTGTTGGATGAAGGAAAGGGGCATGACGTTTCAGAATTTCCTTGTAGTCCTCAATTGTTGCATTCTCTTTTTTCTCTAAGTCCTCCACCACATCTTCAAGCAAAGAAGTCATTTCCACTATAGTCTCTTTCCTCACATTACTGTTACACTGTTCACAATGCCAATCTGCATCTTCATCCAGTGGGTCTTTACTAATTACCCAACCACTTTTGCAAGTGAGGCATTTGATTCCACTCAGGTAAGTCCCAAGTTCAGTTGGGTCTTTACATCGAGGACACTTGCACCAAAAATACTTAGTTGAATATAGGTATTCCCTTCTCTTTGGAGTTGGCCACATGGTGTCTGCATATGTAACAGTGAAATGTTGCCCCTTTTTGATTGGGATGGCTGCTCGGGCAATCATGTTATAGTCTTCCTGATATGATCGATGGATGTTAGGAATGCAAGAATGCTCCAGTTTGCTGGCTAAAGTATACAGACCTTGAATGAGAAAACCATCCGGAGTCTGAAGTTCAAAAGAATTCAAATGTAAGATCCCACAGGCTCGATAAATGTTAACAACAGGGAATCGAGATACCGAAAAATGTATTTCAAGGAAATCTGCCACTTTCTCTCTCATGTCATGGAGTTCCTTTGCTGCTTGATCCTCATTGGATGGTTCAGATTGCATGTTGGTGGTGATATCCATCCACTTATCTAAGGAGTCAAAGGAGAGATATAAGCATCTCAGTATTGTTACCAGGCCATAGAAAGAATCCAGGGAAACATCGTCTGCCATTGGGTGGATATAATTGATCTGAAAGAGGAGGCACTCAGGTCGATGTCGCTCAGATTCCTCACATGCTTGTCCACAAACAGGGAACCCACATTTTGAACATAGATGTTCCTCTTGAATTTTGGAGAAACAAGAGACACACATTTTATCCCAAGATAGAAACAGTTGAGGTCCGAGGACAAGTGGCTGGTCATTGAAAACAGTCTGCCCCTGGGAGACATCCCTGATGGCCACAAGATGCTGACCCACTTCTGGATCTATGGATACCTTGTAAGGCAGACAGGAAGACTTATGAGTGGGCCAGTGCTGCTTTTGATGTTCCTTAGTACAGTAATAGTCCACATGGCAGATACTGCATGTTTTGGTTGATGATGCACCACACACAACACATGGATTTGACATCCTTTGTGAATTGAACCAAGATTGGAGAAAAAGAGATGCTTGAACACCTTTTGAAGATGTCTTGGAAGTTGAGGCTGGATGGAGGAGGAGTGCAATGGAGATGGAAGAAGGGAGTGTGAGAAGTGTGAGGGGGGATGGGATATAAATAGAAATTGGGTCAGTGGACCTTCTCATGAGTCAGTCTCCCTCCTCCTCTTCCTCTTCCTCTTTCTCTTTCTCTGTCTCATACCATTTCTACCCATCCAGGTGATAGTCTCCCTGTCTGTGTCACCTCTCTCTTTTGGCTCATGTACTGGATATTCCTGTTTGGACATGTGCCAAGCCCCCATGCATCTCTGTTGTTAATTTTTATTCTATGAATGTATTATCTTTCTCTGGGAATAGGGAAGAGATGGAGCTTCTGGTGACTCCCATGGCAGTTACTGATGGAGAGACTTGCATGCCTACACTTAGAGGAGTTGGAGTGAGCATCTCCATTGAGAAGCTTCTCTCTTATGTACTGGATGATCCAACTGATCAGAAAGATGAGCAGCAGGAAACTAGCCCCATATTCATTGCATCAATTGGTCCCCGGTCTTTGATCAGGGAAAAAGCATATGTTGCTCGTGTCCTTTGGGCCAATGCCATCAATGCTGTGATTCTCTATGACCCCTTCTCTGTAAGTTATGACAGGAATATAAATTGTCTTTAACAGGATATTTATGCAAGTAAAAAAAACTATTCTGAATGAAATGGGAGAATATGGATTATGGTAATCCACTCTGCACATTACATATCCATTATAATCCTTGAATTCTGTAATTGCTCTAAGGCCTTGCTTAAGAAATAAGGAAAAAAACCAATCACATTTAATCATAGAACACTAACACAGGGTCCATCAGACCCTAGGCACTGTAACATTTGGCAACAACATGCTAATTGCAGAAGCTGCACTTGTGCTATTTGTCAGCAACTCAGAAAGGAATGTTTGCACAGAATGTGCTTGTGGTTTATGGTTTGAATGTGTATTACTTGATAGGTCAATAAAAGTTCACACCTAATAATAATTTTGAGTATTCTATCACTTTTTAATAGAGGGGTCTTCCAGACCTCACATTGGTGATAATGTTACTTTTATCCCACATTAGTGTTCTATGGTTAATCCTGTGCAAGTTTGTTTCTCACCAGATCTTATTGTTTGAAAAAATTCTGTTTTGTACAGGGTAAGTCAAAAGTCATTGAACGACTAAGAACAGCTATAACTCAGCAAGGAAGGCATTTAATTTGCAAACAGTTTTTTGGATAGGAAAGAGTGTATGCATAATTAATATATATGCAACGTTGGGAAAAAAGTAATTAGCTTATTTCACACCATCAAGCTGGATCATGTGAGCCGTCACCGAAAGGCAACTCCAACAATCATCTCAGTTATTTGTTGCTTCAGTTCATTGATTGTGCATGAATTTTTGACATATAATTAATCATTAAATGAAACCCCACAGCCAGAAGTTGAGTGGAGTCAGGCTTAGTGACCTGGTAGGCCACTCGATAAGCCCGACCTGGCCTATCCGCCTGTCTTCAAAGTGGAACAATGCTTCACTTAGAAAATATTTTCTTCACACATAAAGAAGAAATAAACAACAGTGATGCATTCCTCTGAAGAAAATTCATCAGTATTATCAGAAAACCATTTGGAGCAGCAAAAATTAACATAAAATAACCATGAATTGGGTGTCCCTTGTACCTCAAATGAAATCAATTTCATGTTGCAAAATGTTGCCTTTCGTTTTGTGCTGATTCATCCCATTTCTTATTATTATTTCATGCAAACGTCCATGTTGTTTGGCTAATTAACGCATGCTCTTTCATATGCAAAAAACCGTCTGGAAATTAATGCCTTCCTTGCTGAATTATAGCTGATCAAAGTCGTCCAATGACTTTTGACTTGCCCTGTATGTACTTTAGTGAAAATTGGAATATAGGTATACAAGCAGATGCCAACTGATATTCTTTTATTAAGGGAAATGCTAAAGCATATTTTCCCGCATACTTTTCTTTTTAAGCCAAATTGGCTACATTGGTTTGGTATGGTGTGTGTCCACAGCTATGGGGGGAGGGAGTGGCAGGGTTCCAACCTCCAATCATGTGATCAAACTCATCTTCTTTATTTTTGGGGATGGATAGAATAAGTGAATGAAAATGCCTTCTTGCAGGCAATTGAAGAAGCAGAAGGTCATTGCATGGAGTTATCTTGGAAGATGTTACTGGTATTGACTAGTGCTCAACCTCATTCAGATCTCTCAGGTTTCACACTCTCCTTCAGGCAGCTCTCCAAGGACAGGTGACGATTTAGCTTTTATTTTCATAAGTTCTTATGGAATATTTTACCTCTGTTTCTTCCTTGAAGTTTAGGCATGATAGTGCCTAAATGATAAAATGTAGGATGGTATACCATCACACAGGCATGACAAGTTGCACATGGGGAATCAATTGCAGTACTTACCAAATCTTGCTATGGTGGTGCCACCAAAGCATAATTTGTATATAACACAAAAATCCCTAAAGAAAAATGTAAAAAAATATGGTGAAGATATTGCTATACCAACTAGTTTGCATCATGAGGTGACAGAAGTGCAAAGAGGACAGACACTGAACTTTTACTGTGCAACTGGCATGATTTTTCTTTGGAAATTATGCTAACATTGTTCCCCTGTGGCAAGAGTTGGATAGTACTGGAGTTATAGAGTGATTGCACCCCTAGTGACAAAAATGTGGTGCACACTGGAATTTATTTAATTACCCATGTGTCATTAGATGTGTGCAATGGCACCTTCTCATACCTTATGTTTTAGGGGCTTCAATGCTCTGAAATGGAATATTTTCTTTACAGTCACTCTGCAGATCTTTTCCACTTTCATTACTTAGAATTCCATGCAGCAATCATGACAAATCTGTATCAGAGAACTTTCTTTGTCTTTAACTTGGTGTGGATGACAACCATAGCAGAAGTCTTGACACAGTGATTAAGGAAAGATGGATGGGTCCATCCTGCCTTTGATGGCCCCCCATTTTTTTTAAATGTGTTGTGTTTGTTTTGCTACAAATTGCAAGTATTGCAAGCATGAAACAGGTTGAAAACATTGGTAAAAATTGATTATACATATATATTTTCCCTCCTTTATTAAGACCTACATGTCATTGGTGCTTGGTGCTAAGCAAGGGATTTTATCTCTTTGCCATAAATTGTCTTTCAGGTCAATTGAAAGGCATTACAATACCTTGCAAGAGTTCTTGCATGAAGCAGTTGATGATTTGAAAAGCAGAACTGGTTACTTGGTTGCATTGCAAGGGAGGTCCACTATCTCTGATTCCACCCTTCTTGTGTCTTCATCTTCAGTCTCAATACCAACTTCCACCCCAAGGAAACCCAACTTCCATTTCCTTCTAGACTGTCGGATGTCAGCATCCAAGAGGCGCATGCTTGAAAACCAGGTCCAGTACATCCCTCTTCATAGGACTAGGTATGGTGAGGAAAATTAATTGACTATTCTACCTTGATCAGCTTGGATTCAATGCTCAAGGGTGCTAATTCTTCAATGCAAATGTTTATCCATGTGATATCATGATATGAAATGTTTGGACACATCACCACTTTCCTTCCTTCTTTACCTTAGGCTGTCTATGTTGTAGGCAATATGTTTGGACAACTGTAGCAAGCAGAGCACATCCTTGTAAAATTCTTTCTCCAAAAAAAAGAACACAAGCTGGTAAATATTGGTCCATGTTCGTATGTAGAATTTGGTACTTTTGCCATAAAGATGGCATTGTGTATTGATGAGTTGAACTTTTCACAAGTGAGCCATAAAGAAAACTGGCATTTCTGAATGTTTTGGCAAAAGTCTGTCCAGCATGGCTGAAATGATGTCAGGTGGAACACAGGTGTCCCAATATAAAGAGCACAATATTTATTACCAACTATTATTAAAGTAAAAATAATAGATAAAAGTGGTACAATTCAATAAATAATTATGGAGTTCTTAGGAAAAGGGCAAAATGCACAATTAGAGAAAAACAGCAAAGTCTTCCCAAAGCTCATTTGCAACCAACCTCTATCCAGTTTTTAGTGATATGGTATCCTTCACTGTTCCGTATATAAACTTCAGGCTTAAAAAAGTGTTTTTTCAAGTTGCCATAATGCAGAATGTGCAGGCAGAAACTGTTTTAGCACTTATACCCTTTTTCTATATCCACACTCTCAGAATTTTTCCATTTGTTCTTTCAGTTATCATTTTCAATTTTAAAAAAGCAATGATTGTCTCTAAATGAATCTCTAGGATAAAAAAAAACCTTCCTTAACCCTTTGAATCCCAAGGTGCTGATATATTGACTCTTCCTGATGGGATACAGTTCTGCTTGGGAGTGGGTTAAAGGGTTAAAGAAGGATGAGGAAAATAAGAGCATTTAGAAAAGCTTTTGTGACATTCCTGTACTTAAGCTGCACCACTATCCTATTTTCCTTTAGGCACCCTTCCATAGGACTTCCTTCCTTGCATGACTAGTCCTTCTTATTCCCCTTCCCCCCCTCCACAAGCAGCTGTAATGAGATAGCTAGACGCCTCCCTGCCATCTAGCAGGAGCATGGAGAAAATCGCTTCTCCATTGCTACATATACATCTGAACTGTATCAACATCTTTCTATCTTATTGCATGTGTCCTAATGCAGTGCATGAGTATGGATATGGAAAAGGGGCATATGAGCACTTATGCCTTTTTCCAGAGAACTCAATTTGTCTTTAGCCTGCCAAAGACTGTCATTTGCAGTGCCAAAAAGTGGCATGCTTCCATTGTCAGCTGGGATTCCTTTATTCAATTTGCTAGTAGAATGTGCTAAACTTTGCGTACATTTTCCTGGGTCACCCTGTATTATGGGTGAAGGAAGGAAGGTATTTATTTGTGCCAAATTTCTAATAACACAAAGATGAGTAAATGCATTGAATAAGTTATTATCCTGGGCCCTGAATCAAGCATGATCCAGGTAGAAAAGCTTATGGAGCTTTTCTGCCATCCTTGCAGCAAAGGCTAGGTATGAGTCTATTGCCCCCTCATCTTATGTTTTCCCTTGATAAGGTCACAGTATGCCTAGTGGCTATACAAAGTGTCCCTTAAGTCTGGAACCATGGGCAGTGTATTTCCTTCATGTTTCAGGTGATATAAGTTCAAGAAATGGCACTATTGAAGGTAAGCAAGTAGAGGCCATGTCACAATGTACCTGGAGAAACAAGAAGCACTGCCAAGGACCCAAAAGTCAAACAATTGTCACCATGTGCCTATGTGCCAATGGTTCCATACTTTTGGGACACCCTTTAGTTGTCAGGTAAAAGGTGGGCTGAGGATCCTTAGCCAGCCATCAGTCAACTTATCTGGCCCAATCTCTGATTATGGTTCATCTGCAGGGTTAACAATTGTCTTAAAGTTTGAGTTCAGAAGAAAAAAGATACGTGTGAAATTTTCAAATAATATCAATAAGAGAGCTGTGAAGATTGTCATCACCAATTAGATCCAGCATAACATGGGGAGTTGGTCTCAATTCTAAGGAGGCTAAAACGAAAAAATAATTATAGTTGAGTTTTGTTCATGCATGCATATGAATACAATGCAGTCTTCAGGTTGGCAACTGCTAGTTTGCATTGTTATCCATTTGAGTGGAGAACGCTCTGACCCCTTATCTTTTTCATGCTGAGGAGGACCCTGTGTGGCCCACTCAATTATGTGGATAAATCTACACTCCCCATTGAAGGGGTTAAATAACTGAAAAATTATGTTTGCCAAATTGTCATAATGAATCGTTTGGCTTGTATTTTATGGAAAAACTTTCTGAATTGAAATGCTAACTGGAATCTGAAGAAACACCTGTGAAGTGCTGAGGGCATTCATTCCTGGGGATGGTTAAATCAGGCAAATCAGGAATGATTGTATCACTTTGACAGCAATCTGAGTGCAACTGAATACGTACAAATCCAGCTGGGAGACATCCTTCATACAGTTGAAATCATGCCTGGAAGGGGAACATCTAGAGTTGATTGAAACCTCAGCTTGCACTCTACAGATTATGTAATGCTGGGGGCAGCAGCATTCCCTGCTTTATATGCTCTATAACCATGCTCTGGATGCTCATGGACTGGAAATGCTAAGTGTGTGGACTTCGGTGTGGACCACCTTTTTACTTGAACTGGTGAATTCCACACTCTATATTAGTTGACCATTTGAGTATCTTGAGTTGATGTTATGAAGCGTCCATACTGAATTCAAAATCTCACCCTCCACTCTTTCAAATGGTGTATTACTCAAATCTGCATTTTTATTTATTGAATATATTTTAAGAAATTACGTTAAAACACAGTTTGCATAAATCAGAATGAAGTCTTTTTTTCTCACTTTCCTGAAATATTATTCTATTGTGCTGTGGACAGCTTTCATGATGCTAGTTTGACTCTGATTTGCAATATGATTGAACCCTTCAATGGTGCAACGAACTTCTGTTCCATGAGCGACTAATGAACATGAAAATCCTATCCTCATAGTCTCGATGGGAATGTAAATGCCAGTTAGTGATTATCCTATTAGATTCTTTGCAATTATTTTTTGATGAGTTGTAAACTCGCTGTGCTAGATGAGCTTGATATCATGTGAGTCCAGACTTTGAAACAGAACCAAAAGGTTTCTGATCTTATGATATGGCACAAGGCTAAGAATTCCATCAAAGTACTCGTCGTCGACTTTATATCGATGTTTGCCTATAGATGTTTGCGCAACTCATGGGGACATTGGAGGAGATCCAGCGCTCTGCGGAAGTCCTTGTCTTGGACCTCCCTTTCCCTGCTCTTCTTTTCTTGGGTGCTTTCTTGGATACTCAAGGGAACAACCCAGTCGAGTACATCTCTCAGGTCGAAGAAAGGTAGGTTCCATCTTATTTTTCTTGTCACTTGAATGTAATCCAATAACAAGAGGTTTTGCTCGCTGACGTGTGTTCCAGATGGCCCAAGTATCGGAAATATCTTTCAACCATCACAGAAGACATGAAAGGAGCGTTGAAGAATCGAAAGCAGAGTTCCCTTGTGATCCTTTGGTCACTTCAAGACTCAAAGTTCAAAGTCTTACTATGACTCACTGTGCTGCAGATATCTGTGATTTTTCTCTTTCCGATGGCAATGCTCATGTTGATATTATGGTTTTGATAAAGAACATGTTTTCTGATGGGATATGATGCATTTACTATGCAATCTCCTTGAGAAAAGGGAAAAGAAGCTTGATTAATATATAAGGGATAATGGAAATGCGGGTGGCTTCATTATTGCTCCATGGCGAGTGGAAGCTTTCCCTATATCTTGGGACTTACCCCTCTCATCGATCAGTCGCCCTTCGTCTAGTTTTCGCGCCCCACATCCTGAATTGAGCCTTTCTAATTGTCAACTGGTCACTCCTCTGCCATGAAAACTTTTTTGATAAATGAAACAGATTCTGTACGGCAAAAGTCAGCATCTATGTGTGTCGGAATGCCACTGTAGAAATTCAGTTGAGAGAGTAAGTGTGCCAGCAAAAGTTCTGCAGGGTCGCTCAAAAAACGTTCCTGTTTTCAAATCCTTGCCATTTCTGCGCGAATTTAAATAAGCACTTCATACATCAGCTGTATTACCATTCTTTTCTGTTCAATTAAAATTGATTTAATCAAGATCACTTATAATTGGATAGCAGTTAATGTTTCTCGAAAACAATGAAAATTAGGCGTTCCTAGCCTTAATGCCGACTCCAAGTAAGCAAAAAGAAGAGAGAGAGACCAAATAAAGGCACAAGACCTGCACGAACTAAACCCCCAAAATCTGGTGATTCACTATGTTAAGCTCGGGGGTTTTGTGTGGGCACTGATCAGAACCTGTGAAATCATGGAAGGAATACGAAATTGACTTAAGCAATTCTTTCCGCGAAAATGATGAACGTTTTCCCCCCGAATGTTGAAATATATAGAGCAGTGGTGCCCAACTCGTGGCCCTCGGGCAAAAAGTGGCCCTGGAAGTGCTTACAAGCGGCCCGCGAGGCCCTAACCCACAATAAATACCCTTAGGTTTCCTTAAAATAGTCTCCTACAATACTAGTGACTGGCCCGCAATGGCTGTGGGAGTGAGCTATGTGGCCCGGTAGCCGCAAAGGTTGGGCACCACTGCTTTAGAGACTGCGGACGATGGAGAAAAATGTGGAGGTTCACGCAAGAAATGCTGAGGGAGCTACGTCCCTCTTTCTCCTAATATCGGCGCACTATCCATCATTCTAGGCATGAGTGTCCGAATCACATAAATATCTGGAAACCAGATCTGAGAGAAATCCTAATGTGGTGGAAAAATCCTCTCATGCTGAGGCTGGTATCTAGTTCGCTTTTCACACCGAAAATCTGGACATGAACTTGTTCGATGTTATCTCAAGTCCGTGTGGAATGTGAATTCTCACTCCACTTTTTCCTGAGCACTTGGCACGTCTCATTGTTCTATTTACGAGTTAAATAGATGTGAAGAGGATTCTCACGTTCTAGCCACGGATTGAGAACTTTCGAATCGTTATCTTCAACCTATAACCTCTTCCCTCAAGTTAGTAATCAACTTCTTCAAGAACATCAAGTCGCGTTCACACTATTGCATCATTAGCGGTTGATGATCACGTGATGATAATGTGTGATAATTGACAATGTGCGTTGATTGACTCGGGGAATCACGAAGTATGAACCAATCGCTTGCATTTTCTACCAGATGGTTGTTGGAAGATCGAGTGGATTGATGAATGATGGAAGAACGGGATGGGAGAAGGACAAGTGTGTCAGATACGTGGAAGTGGGAGATTACGTGTGTTGGGAGTTGGGATTGTGGAAGGGGAAGGGTTGGTCCTTGAGAATGGCCTTAGAAATACTTCTTTCCCGTGCCCAAGGTCCATTTCAGGCCCAGATCCGAATGAAAAAGATGAACCATCAAGACGATGACGATAACGCCGTCTGGCTCAATTCCCTGTCTTTACCTCAATCGTCCTCTCTGGACCTAGCCTATCTCTCTCTCTACAATTTCGACTCTTCTCCCTTTCCTTCTCGGCTCGTATCCCTTCATCCGGATCCATCCCTCCCTCAAGGAATGCTCTTCCTTACTTACCCCCTTCTCTACAACCTTGGCTGGAGACCCCACGTTTCTGGAGGATCTCTGCCCTCCCTTCATCTGCTCTCCCTTCCTTTTCCCACGTTCTCCCTTCCCTTTCCCAAGGCCCGAGAAGTGAAGATCGGATTCTTCCCCAATCACTACGTGTCCAGGAATGACGTTGACTCGGCTTTGTACAACTATTTCTGCATCCCACGAACCCTTTCCAACGGGGACGTATTCACCGTGGATCTCTACATCGATGGGGACTACACCCTTTTCCCTCCCGAAGGCTTCCAGTTCCTCCACTTCAAAGTCCTCGAGGTCAAAGGTCATCGTAATTGGCAGCCTCATTTGGTGTGCGTGTCTTTCACAAACCTTCGATTAAGGGAGGAAGCCGTAAAAGACTTTTGCCCTCTAGTCCGTCATCCCTTCACCTCTCCTAACGCCGACGATGCTCTGTCGTCCTGGTACAAAGGAGAGGTGTGTTCCGAGGTCTTTAAGGTCATGCAGGCGTATCTTCGAGGTGAGAAAGTTCTTGAAGGTCTAGATCCTCCGGGGATATTGATCTCGGGTCCAATTGGAAGCGGAAAATCCCGACTTGTGTCATTCCTCGTGCAAAAACTCGGTTTGTCTCTCCTTCCCGTCCTCCCCGCCGACCTCTTAGGAGACAACATTGGTTCCACGGAAGGGAAGTTGAAGCAAATTTTTTCGAAATTGGACTCTCGGGGTCCAAGTGCCATTTTCCTTCGCTCTGTGGACTCTCATTACATCAAGTGGAATCCCAGACTTGTTGCAAGTCTTCAGCAGGAGTGGAAGTGGAAAAGGAAATGCCCATCTTGCTCACCGTTCCTCGTCTTTGCCTCATGCGATGACGAAGAAGAGAGATTTCCTCGTCATCTCTTCGCTCATAATTTTCGTCTCCAGCCTCTCTCTGACGAAGAAACGCGAAAAATGGCAAGTATGATGATTCCCGATGTCCATGACCAGAGCATCCATGTCGAGGGATTATTTGGCATGGGAATGACCTTGGGTGACTTGGAATGGGTCATTCACAAGGCCTATCTGCTTGGCGATACCTTGTCGCAGGGACTCTTGGATTCAGCACTCGGTAAGCTTTTCTTTTACTTAAATTTTTTTTAAATCTCGTTCACGCGCCAGAATCACACAGAAGGATACTGAACCGAAAATTGGACCATTTCCTGCATAATATCAATACTACTGTTGTGCACCTTCGCTTAGCTTTTGGAAGAGGCTGTTAAACCACCACCACCACCCCTCCTTCCCTGCGTGGCTATGCCCCTCATATTAATTCTCTGTCTCCCTGAGTGAGGTTACATGGAAATATTTCTCACTTAAATTTCTGAGTTGCATATATACAGTATGCTCAGGTTAAAGAAATGCGGTGAGGTGGGGTGACATGTTGTTTCCTCCCATAGATACAGAACGTTTTACCAAGAAATCACACCTATGTAGACTTAAAACGAATTCATGAAGCCTTGCAGAACCTATAAAAATTGTACTTGTACCTGCTGCCGTGTATTGATGAAATGCTGTGGAAGGCCATTCCAAGTAACTCCATAGGGTGGAGCAACTTGAATACGGTCTGTTTTGTATCGTTCTTTCCCCTGTTTTCAAGTCTCTTTGTTGGAGAGAACGTGCATTGCACGAAAAAAAAATCAGAACGCATGTTTCTGATTTTTTTTTAATACCCTCAAATATATGTTTATTGGTATATTAGAAAATACAGAATATCGAACACCAACTAGCAAAGAACTACTTGACTAGTAACTATAGTAATTACTATTACCTGCAGATTTCAGGGGAAAAAAGGAAAAAAAAAAGCATTGACAAAATGCAACGGCACACATCCCACATACGCAACATTATTCCAAATCGCCCTACCGCATGAGGTGAAAAATGGGGGGGGGGGAGGGGAATATCGCAAGAGGTATAATCTGATAATTTAAACATCACTGCCTATATAACGCCTGTAGAACAGAGGACTATCGTATAAATAAATAATTTGAGACGCTTTGGTTTCTGTACTACCGAAATCCAGGTTCCCGGCATAGACTTTTTAAATTCAATTTTGTTTGCTCTCCTCCATAATACTACTGAAACAATATGAAGTAAAAATCCATGGAGATGAACTATCTTACCCAATCATACATACGAATTTGCATTTTCAAGGTCGTCCACCCTGTTAAATGGCGTCGCGGGTTGAAGATAAGCCGCCTAGAGCAGTGGTGCCCAACCATTGGCCCGCGGGCAAAAAGTGGCCCTGGAGGTGCTTACAAGTGGCCCGCGAGGCCCTAACCCACAATGCCCTCAGATTTGCTTAAAATTTTCTCCTACAATACTAGTGACTTAATATGGCCCGCAATAGCTGTGGTAGTGAGCTATGTGGCCCCCTAGCCGAAAAGGTTGGGCACCACTGACCTAGAGCGTCCTACAATTTTCACGATCCTGGGAAACGGACTGGAACTCAAATAGGTGAGACGTTGAGGCTCAACGTCTCACCTATTTGACAGAATTTTGCAACATAGTAGCTCCACTTTTTACTAGGACTGCCGAATGATCTTCTGCCGGTCCTCTGTTGACCTGCACAATTTCCTTCGTGGTAAAACTGCGCTACGCGTGGGAATGCTCCGAGTTGGGTGTGAGAGCCAAATGAGGGCGAATTAAAGAGCACTAAGTTTTTCTGCTTCGGCAGCCAGTGTCTTCCCGTTTCGATCTTTAATAACCGTAAAGGATGTTGTCGGCTTTGCCCTACCGGAACACCTCGGTAGAAGTGCGGTGGTTGAATTCCTTTTGCTCGCCTAATTTATTTCGCGTCTCCTTTTTCGCTTCAGCTACAGCTCGAGCAGCAGTTATATGCGCATCTCTGTATCACACCTGGAAAAATATGACAAACTGTACATGTGCATTTTATAGGCTGCCTTCTTTTCAGCAACATCCTGATATAACCTCTGGCGTCTAAAAGGGTGTTACCGTGCACCACCCGATACGCTTTTCGCCACACACTCGCTGCTGCAGCGAAAACTTCAGACCGAAATAGATCCCATTTTCTGATCAATAAATTTCTGTCAGATGTCAGGGGGTGTAGTTGGGAATACTCACCAATCGTCCTTGCCAATTTACTACGAGTTCCCAAATCGTGGAGGGTTTCTTATTCTTTCTTCACCCATTTAGCACCATGTGTGGTTTTCTGCCCGTTCTGAGATTCCTGCACATCCGGAGTTTGCAGACCACTAAGGCAGTGATCGATGCTCATTTCATAATCACACTACGCTTGTATCCGTCACGAAGCCTCAAGTCTAACGAAACGATCGTATAATCGATCAGCGATTGCTGATTTACAGTTCGAGTCCGACTGTCAGACACCCTTGCCAGCACACTTCTGGATATCCTTGTGTTGAAAGGAGTTGGTTATTATCATACCATTGCTATGAAAAATTTTTAAGAAACAATTTTGTCTTTCCCATATAGTCTGTTTCTTTTTTTCGAATCAACCGATCACACAACTCCATTTAGCTTGGTTGTTCCCAACTCACGTTTTGAATTTGCCCATCAGCGAAACGAGATCGCCATTCGAGATCCATTGTTGCGTCTTATCCACTACATGGAAGAACGCATCGCTGTCCGACTCGTCGTTCGGCCTGTAGACTTGAATGACACCCAAGACCTCGATTCGCTTTTCAGAGGTCAGAGGGCTCCGTTTCCTGATCGATTTCCATTCGATCATCCTGTCAACCATCTGGGGACTAATGAGTATCACCACTCACACCCTAGCAAACATATTGTGTCGACCCCACACCGGTATAGGATCCATTCGTGGTCTTGGGAGGTGGAACCCATGCCTTCCATTTTGGTCTATGCTAGGCTGGCTGCAGTCGAACTCGATTATGGCGCCTTTGAAGAGACCAGGAAAAAAATCTCGTTATAGCCGAGATTCTCCAAAGGGGAAAGTGGAGCAAGGTGGGGGACACTAAGTGAAATAGACAAATTTCAGAACCAAGAAACAGTTGCAGCACACGTCGTTGATTGGTACGCTGTACTTCACCGACCTTAACTAAGGCTATGATTCAATTTCATGCGAAAAGAGGCTGTTTTATTTATCGAAAGTTCTAAACATTATTGTCAAATGGGATACTTCCCCGCATATTGTTTTACTAAGTTTTTGCTCATATATGCCTACAAAAATTGAGCAGAAACATCGATGAAATATCCACAATTCTGATGTTGCTTTACGTATTTATCCATTTCATTACAGTTGCCTATTCACTGACCAGGCTTGCCCTTCATTTTTTAAATAACAATTTATTACCATTTTGGCTTCACCAATATTATAATTTCACTTCTGACTGACAATAATAAAAAAGTATTATTTTTAGCCTTCATTCTGCATATTGGCCTATACAAACACCTAGCAACGTTACGTAGTCTATTTTTGTTGATCATAAACGATGAGTTATAATGGATGTTCCAGGAGAGAATAAGAGACACGGGCTGCAACACTACCCAATTTCGCCCCCCCCCCCCCACACTGTCCATGAATGAGACATGAGCGAAAAATAAGAAGCTACATATACAATATACTTCATATACAAGTTCACATGTTCACCTCAAGTTCTTTAAAAAATATGAAATATGAATATGGTGAGGGATCATGATACAGGAAATATCCAATATATATCAAACATGGTTTGGTTAACATTTGAGTGACCCTGTTCTGCCCCACCATCCCCTAAGTGAGGCTGCATTTTCCAAATTGTGGAACCAAGAGCCCGGAAGTCAATTTTTACGACCAACGTATGCTTTACTTCGCCCATTTCCTATCAAACGAATGATGTTCACTTTATGCTCCGTCTTGAAGTTTTGTCCCTTTTCGCTTTTCGCTACCATATAGTCAACAACAAATACTGATGTTGTCAGCGTCAGATTGGGATTACGATCCTTTGGTGATTGCAAAATCCTCCTCCCCCTTCCCTTCATCTTCCTCGGTCACATACTGCACAATCGCGAAACCCTCCAGGGGTGCAGATTCAAGAAAAGAGGAAGTTCATGGATGTCAGTGGTCAATGTTCTCAACGATGGAAATTCTAGCTATTGGGGAGCATGGTGACGTCAGGGTGGCTCAAAAAAACCTGGACCCCTGTCTTTCAGAATTTTTTACTTTTTTATATTTCAAGATTGATCAGCCAAATTTCTTGTATGCAGACTTCCATCTATTTATGGCTTTAACTTGAAATTTGGCTACGTTTGAGCAAAGGATTATGGAGAAATTAAAATTTTCCGAATGGTACTCAGAATTTTCACTGCTCCGAAAGCACAACGCATATTGTTGTCAATGCGTCATGGCAGCTGAGTGTCAATCCACTTTTCTGGCCCTGTGGCGTCATATACTCCAAACATCGCTCTTAAAATGGGAAATTTAGAGCAAGGTTGCATTCAAGAGGCGGTGTGAAAATTGAGAATAACTCGCGCATTGTTAGTGACACGCTCTCGCAGTTTCATCACGTTTTATTCGTTTTCCCCATGTTTGCTGTACTATAATAATTCTCTTAACTATTGGCTCCAAAAACTGTTTCCATATGCCTATTTCAAAGAAAGACAGCAGCCATTGAAGTGTTAAGGAAAGGAAAACGCTAGGGGTAAAGAAAATAGTGGAAGAGTTCCCTGATGAAAACTAGAGCGTCTCCAGTATCAATTTGCTTTGCAAAAGATTGACCAAGTAGGCAGCAGTGATGGGAAGCTCCTAGCGATCAGTAAATCGCACAGTTGATCATTGGTGGAACAGATCGGAAAGTATCGTAGAAAATAGAGGAGACGTCTTTGAATATTTGCGACGATAGAGCATTGTCTGGGGCAGTTCAGTTCTGGGCAGTAAAAATGTAGAGTGCTTTTTGAAAGAATTTAATTTATCCACAATCTTTTGTCAAAACTTTTTTATGAAAGCCAGAAATAGGTGAAAGTTTGCCTCCAATATTTGGCGGATCAATCTTGAAAAATTAAAAAGAAAAAAATTCTGAAAGACAGGGGTCCAGGTTTTTTTTTAGCCACCCTGTATGAACTGCTCCATAACGTTGTCAATAAGTGACAAAAGTTGACCGCTATATCCGAGCTTCTCGCAATAACCGAGCTTGTTGTAAGCCAGACATAAAACGCACCATGCCGTTGGCTTTAAGGATCGCCGAGACCAAGCGTCATTCGTCGCTACAACTGGGGTCGATATAGCAAAGTTCGACTGTATATCTCTGTTCGTCTTTTACTGGCCACTTCCAAGAGTTTCGGCTTCTTACAGTTAAGTGTCAGCACTGTCTGCCCTTGAGACAAGTGCTGAAAATACACTACGGTCTGGGGCAAGTCGACCGATAGGCCTGCATGTAGCGCGAGTGAGTCGCCTGTAAGAAAAAGAAAGTCACGCCACTGGGATTTCTTGCATACAGTCTCTGATTTTTTTTTTAAATTCTTATGGCAAAGAGGAGTACATTGAAATCCCACGATATTATTATCTAAAGATTAAAGCCAGCCAGGGAGTCGTCTGGCAGTTCCTAAGGAAGGAATGAACGGGATTCAGGCCTCAAGACAAACCCGCGACGCTAATTTTTGACAGGCGCGTGAGAGGACTTCCGCGCAAGAACATAACTCGAAACCTTTTCTATTCTGTTCTTGTGAAATGATCAGACCATGTAGATAGAGGCGCGTACGAGAACATAGAGGAACAAAATGGAGACATGTAATTCTGGTGTAATTATTCAAATGTCAATACACTATTCAGCACATCAGCATGAGTAAACAGATCTTTATGGAAATCTTAGGATGCAACTAACACGCAATACTTGTCCAGCTAAACAAATACTGTCATAGGAAAGGTATTAGACTTGGATTTACAGTCTATTAAAGAATTACAGAAATAGTACAATATGCGTTCTCTATAGGGGAAGTATTGCATGCTCATGAAAGGTGAGAATGAAGCCCGCCGTACATGAGGCAATTTTTGTAGCTTCACCGTTGCGCGACCGCCGCAGACGAGACCCCGGACACGGAGCAATCCGCAAGCAATGGGATGAGCGATGCGGACCTAAAATTAAGGAAGTTACCATATTGAGTTTTAGGTCGCAATGTGATTGGTCGATGCTGGAATTAGGGCGGGCCTACTTCGCACCAACATCGCAGAACCCCCGCATACGGAGCAACATTCGAGCGACGACAATATTTATCACCGAAAAATTGAGCAGAGAGCAATATGCTGGCGATGGTCGCGCGACCGTGGAGCAACAATAGTTGCCTCGTGTGCGGCGGGCTTGAATCTCCAAAGGAAGAGTATGGAATGCCAGGAGTGTGAATGGAGGGTGACTTTGAATGGATTTCCCGAGGGAATGTATTTATCGTCTGGGAGTGATGCTGAAGGACGCGTGCTGCCTTAACAAATTTGATTTTAACTTGAAAAGAGGGTGTGGCATATTTGTACCCGAGGGTGGTCGTGCAACCACCAAGGATGCTGCACATCACCGTGAGCATTCTCACCCTAGTTTCATGAATGCTGAACTCATCATGCTTGTTTTGATTTGTCTTTGTCACCCTCAACAGGAATCTCAATCCCCCCCTCCCTTCCCATTTCCTTTCGGCACGACTACATTGTGTCAGCATTGACAAAAGACTGAAATATTGAGAAGTGGTTGAAGTTGAGAATTCAATGAAGAATCGACAGCAATGAAATCCCGGTTATTCATTTTCAGCAAATGCATTTTCAGCAAATGGTGACAACTCATGGATTAGCGAAGTCGTTCGGAGGCTAATAAGTGCAATTCCCTTTCCGCATCAATGGTGTTTTAAAATGAATTTATCCACATTATCTCAACAGAAAATAGCTTCTATCCATCCGCGCGAAATGGTGCCCATCCACCCATATAGCGATTCTCATACTGGTGCCACTGGAATGAGTCCCCTGTATTTTTTACACAGTAATTACATCTTTTCCCACGTACAACTTAAGGAAAGGCTTTTGAATTTTTAGACCCGTTTAAGGATGTAACCCGGCAGAAGGAGACTCTAGGTTCTTCTGGCCAGGGGATCCCAACGTGGCGAATTTTTTTACTTCCCTACATTGTGCATTTACAGGCTTGGGCTCTTGTATCTCATTTGAGAGTGACAAAGCGTTTTCATCTATCTGTGAGGGATTGTTTAGCTCTTCCCCAGACAGCTGCGGATGATACCAGACACGTAACTCCTCTGCTGGACAGAATGAATTGGGTTATTCAAGTACTTAATTCGACTTCTGATCCAGTACAGGAAGTTACATCCTCAGAAGGAACTATCTGTGGAATGATAGTACTCAGTAGGATACTTTCAAGCTACAATCTTCATGTTCAATCTCAGGCAAAGGAGAAAGTAATGCTCAGACGTTGACAATTCAACGTTGAACTGTGTTTCATTTCAACATTGTGGCAACATTGCTACGTTGAAAAATCAATCCTCATTCAACATTGACGCGACGTTGTTGTGCCGAATGGGCCTGTGTTAACGCGTTCGCTACCACCATCCTGCATGTGGTCAGGTGCCACTCGCTTCGCCATTTTTCTTAGGGTCTAAACAAGTGATGAAAGAAAGCACTTCCCTAGTAGCACATAACATTGAAACAACATTGATTCAACGTTGATTAAACATTTGGACGTTGAACCAACGTTGAATCAATGTTATGTGCTACTAGGGATGTGACCGACCAACATGCGTTCGAGAACAAGGAAAAGTTCATACAGCTACCATTTGGGGACAGAAGAGTAAACTACGTGGTCTAACAACTATTTGAATGAGAAATGTTCGCGCCTGTTTTTATTCGACCTAAGTCAGATACGAATGCCTAAACTTGAAAAGGCTTATTCGACTGGAGGTCGGACGTGGTAGCGAACGTGTTAAGGTAGTTTTTGGAATACTACGGCCTTTTGTATCACTGATGCCCATCCTCCCGCGTGGCGTTCACGCGCGCACCACCGAGGACAACTCATCTAATCACAGATTCACTGATTAAAATTCATTCAACTGTGACGGAATTGAATACCCCTTCCAAAAGCATTCATTTGCCAAGGCAGAAGCTGTTCCAAGTCACCCGACTTCATGGTGTTCGGAAAGCACGGTACGGCAACGGAAAATGCATTCGTCATCACCTTCATACATTCTCTCATAATGCATCATCCGCAGCCACCTACAGGTCACAATCTCTTTCCAGATTTAGATTTCAAGAATCCTCAAGATTTCGCATGTATGAGACTTATCCAGTTATTAGTATTAATTGTTTTTGCATTTATTAGTGAATATGACAGAGGAACGGGTCCATTGGCGTGAGAAACAACATATAGCCTTAAACAAATGTCAATATTGGAGTGTTCTCTATGGGGGAGTTGTTTTGTATGCTTTAATCCACACTCACATTTCGGGTGTATATGCGCATGCAGCTCTCCGTGCCTCAATTGGAAAAGATGCTATCAGGACGCTTGTAGAATTTCTTGCCCTGCATTGTAAGGGAGATACTGGATTCCATGACATTTTGCGTTTGTTTTGCTGGATAATTGCCCTACTTACAGCACGATTCGTAGGTGAGTAAACAGTTTTGCGCTGGCAGAACTGAAGTTGAGGATGAGTGAGGAAGTGGTTGACCTGTGGACGAAGAGCATGTTTGAACGCGTTCAAGATGTGTTGAATGAAGAGAGACGCACTCTTGTATATAGTTAACTAAATTATTTTCCATGTCGAAAATCGAACAGCTTACGCAATTTTAGCACAAGATTTGGGAAAGGAAGAAGTGGCAACAAAATGAATCCCACATCTCCGAACTCCTGAACGGAAATATATGAGAATGTATTAATGGGCATAGAATCTCTTGAAACGAATCATTTTTGCAATGCATCGTTGCGGCCGAGGGAACTTGGGTCCGCTTGTTTAAACCAGAATTCAAAGACTACAGTAGTGAATGAAGAACTCCAGATTCCCAAGTTGTCAAGAAGCAATAAGAAAAATCCCTGCAATGGAGATGATGCACATCTTTTTCTGCATTTTTGGAATTATTATCGACCATACCGTCTCCAATCGCTAAAAGGTTCATGTACATTATAGTTTGAAGACCCTGTTTGATCGTGCTCGACTAGCAGTTCGAAAGAAGCGATCTGAGTTTCATCAAGAAAGCCATACTTTGTTGAATGCAGAATGCAGAGCCACACCGCAAACGTGAGGTGGTTTAGAAGCTGCTATTGTTGGGTTTAACTGTACTCCCATCTACCCTCATCTTTGATCTGCACATGGTTGGGGTGAAAGTGCACTGGGGCGACTTTCCACGCCTGATTTTCATGTCTGTTAGCCAATCTTTAAAAAGGGGAGGCAAGGTCAACTCCCAGTTTCAATATCCCTCCCTGTGTAAGACTGATTCTGATGCATGCCTAGAAGAGCCTCTTAAACATTTTTGAACTCGTGGCTTTGATTTAGAAAGGAAAATCGCACATGAAACCAGGATAAGGAAGAAAAAAAAGGGACTGGGAGGCTTGGATCGACCATCCCCGGAATCTACTCATCTATTTCGGACAAACGAAATTGATCTTCAAAAAATGTCGCAGACCTGTATTATGTGGTGTCATTTGGTTAGACCATCTGTACCATCAGAAGTAGTTCGTCCAGATACAAATGATTTTTTTAGCTGTATGACCTTCTAATTTGTGCATTTTATACCATCATCATTTGACTGCAATATAAGATTCTTCTGAAGAACATCGATTTCTGAATCCATGAGGGACTATAGTTCCTATCCGCTTCAAGTCACTTTCAGTATCTATCTTGCAGGGTGGGAAAGTGAAACTGGGAGTTAACCCTACCTCCCCTTTTAAAAGGTCAAGGCAGACGTAGTTATCAGTCACGAAATCAACGTTTGCAAAGTCGCCCCAGTGCACTCTCGCCCCCGTTCATCGAGATGAGATAAAGGGGAAAATTTAGCAACTATCTGTTAATTAAGTCTCGGGGGCGAAAGTGGAAGACACCACTCATCTGATCTGCCCCTTTGTGATTTCTTTTCTGTTCATTCGCTTGGAAGAACTATTGCACGGCAAACAGTTTCATTCAGGTTAGATCAGGGGTGTCAAACATACGGCCCGCGGAGGTGGTTCATCCGGCCCGCCACCTGTTCTTGAAATTTCCGCTTGGATTGACTGATAGCACAAATTTCGGTGAAAAAGTATTGGTGCGGCCCGCAGGCATCTGCAGGATAAGGAATGCGGCCCGCCGACCGATTTGAGTTTGACACCCCTGGGTTAGATGAACGCAATAGTGAAGCGAAGCTCGAAGAATTTAGCCGAAGGTGTAATAGGTAATGGATAGCTTCCAAAACGGTGGGAGCTAATTGTTGCAGCTGAGGATCACATTGAGTAACAAGTATCAATAGCACTAAGGTTATGCCCAGTGTATCCATGACCTACTGTAGATCCCCTACAGAACGTGATCACGCAGTTCAATGCCATACCAATGAAGATGTACCGAAGGGCAAGCAAACAGGCGTCGGACCATCTCAGGACGTGCTTGCATGTTGGCAGTGCCTAGGTGGATCATGAAATGGAGAACACATAAAGGCAAAGTGCTGCATTTGTGTGAACGTGTTCATTTTATTGCTTATTTATTTATTTATTTATTTTTTAAAACGTGGCTACAAACCCACGTTGTTTGGGGAAAGTACAGTATTTCTATCCGTCCCAGTTATTGTGTTTTAAAGGGTGGCTCATCCTGTACAGTATCTGGTAACAGTGAGTCTTTTTCTTTCCTGTTTCTTGTTGTGAGGATCAGAAATAGAATGATAACTTCTTGGAAAAAGCACGATGGGTACGAGTCACGTTGTCTGAAATGTCTCCCACGTTGTGCACAACGTGACCTGTGGGGGATGCTTGGGCGAATCATACAGACCACTGTATTTCTGAGAAATTCGACGAAATTTTGTTTTTCATTATACAGGAGGAGGAATATGCAACCCAAGAGAAGAGCTAATGGAAGTTGATCTTTTATTCATGAGTGCTCACTTTCATCAGAGAAATAATTAAAGCACCATATCCTTTCTGTGATCCCTTCTATTTATATTTTCTATACTTTCCATAAGGAATTCTCATCGAGGCTTTCCTTTTCCCTTCCACATCCTCTAATAGTATTAGAGATGCGCATAAACAAATGGTTCGTTCCGATCCAGAGATAGGCACTTTATTCTTGATCGTATGCCTTCATTGGGTGGATTATCGTTGGGAACAGGTGATGATATAGCAGACGGAATGAAGATCGAAATTCGAGTTGAGGTCTGGGGTGGAATGAGCCCTTCAATGTCCCCTGGAACACCGGCATCCTTTCATAGAACGTTTTTCTAGCTCTACGCGCTAACACAGCGCATGCCCCTCCTTGGTCCCTCGCGCCTTTAACCCTTTAAATCCCACTTCCTAGTACACTCAGGATGGCCTCCTACGTAAGTAAGTAGGCTAAGTAATATAGTCGGTATCGAATCTCGTGGCAAGTAAAAAACTGAAAGTTTCGCGTTATATTTGACCCAGCCGTCAGGACTCCCGAAAACTCGAAATGAGAGCACATGCGCAGCATCAGAAACTTGGGATTTAAAGGGCTAAGCTGAAATTGATGCGAGATGGAGAACTTAATTTGATTTCTTTGCGAAGTTAACGTTAAGTTTTTGAACGTGCAGATGAATGGAAGAAGAAGAGGAAGGAAGAGGGACAGGAAATGGGTGAGACTCATTGGAGTGACATAGGGGGCTTGGGAGAAGCGAAAAAAGAAGTCATGGACACCATCCTTCTCCCTCTTCAGCATCCCAACATCTTCTCAAGCTCCAGTCTCATTCGACGATCAGGTTCTCTCACCTTATTTTTGTATCATTCATAAATTTATTTTCTCCTTTGACTTAATCCCGTCCGGATTTTCTCAAATTCGCTCGAAGACTTGACATGCAGACTCGCTCTCTCAAGGTCTCTGATCTCAAGACTTATCCGATTTGGTACCTGAAAAAGTTAAGTTTCTGTAACTCTTCCTTGTCGTGGGGGGACTCGAGGCAAGAAATCAGCCTCTCAATGCCTGCAAAGTTGAATGCCTCTGGCATCTGTAACTGAAAAATGAGTCAGACAAACTCGTTTGGAATTTGAAATGCATTTAAGTGTCATACTGAGGTTTATAAGTTATAGTTTATAGGTCCACTAAATGAATTTAGTTCCTTTTTTATGTTTTAAGGCCATGCATTTCCCAGGAAATGAAGTTAAGGTGTTCGAATGCTACAATTCTCTACGCCTATCAGTTAAGGTCATGCATCGAAATTCCACAGAAACTCCCTCTGGATGAATTGCATGCCATGGAGTTTGTCCAGTTGTAAAGTATTTCCGAAGTTAGTCGTTTTGGCGAAAAATTTATTTTACACGGTTTCCGTTCCTTTTGAATCTGCTTTTAGATTAGTTTGAATTTTGTTTTCGGCATTCTGTGATGAATTTTCGCAGAAGAATGGGAGAAAAGTGATTGCAACTCCTGCAAATCGAAATTTGCCGTTCATGAGAACTGCATTGCTTTTGGAAACCAAAGATTACGGCAAGAAAGTATAATTTTCAGTATTTAGAATGAATATCCAATCCAGTCATCTAGGCGAAACGGAATGAGGAATGCGGTAACTGAAATTTTAAGATTTTCAGCGGGAACTCGAAATCTTAGTCTGGCTGGGCAGGCATGAAGTTAAAAGAAAATCGTGAAAATGAAGATCTTCAGTTGCAGCATTTTCTGCTATAGAGTCGATTGAGTGCCCCAAGTTTAAACGTTTCTCGCGAGTTTCTTCTGACCGCAGGAGTGCGCAAAGGGGATGCTTCCTATAACAATGTGTGTGCTGGATGTGCCCCGCGGGTCGCATTGTGTGCACCCTTGCTCAATGACATCCATTTCAAGGGAATGAAATGGATTTTAATTTTTCAGGCAAAGTAAACCTAAGGGACTTCTGTGAAAGCTCACTTCTCATCTCTAATGCATTTCATAGCTTTTAAATGAGGATGTAAGAAGAGAAACTGTGGAGTAAACAGGATGCCGAATATGATCTCTCCATGCGCTTTGCCCGCCCAACAGCATTTTCTGCAAGCCGGAAACATTGCTCCACATTGTCACTTTTACCATAAAATATTCAAATATAATCTCGGAGAAGTCTATCGTCTACCCCCTATGATGTCAATGAAAAGAAGTTATTCACAAGTGCTTCGCATCAGCATTCAAAAAGCTGATGCAAAACATCGGCTTTTTACTCTGTATATTATCGTATAAAAACAATCATTTAGGTAAGGAGATGTTAAACATTAGCCTTTAAAGCCAGTCTAAAATGAGACCAAAATGAAGTAGAAGAAATGGCCTTGAGTCATCCTCTGCTCCTCTCAACAATGCATAGTGGCTGCGACTGATAAATTTTTCCTGTCTCCATTGAAGGGGTGTTGTTGTACGGGCCACCTGGGACGGGGAAGACATTGTTGGCTAGAGCAGTTGCAACGGAATGTTCCCTTTCCTTCATCTCCATCCGAGGCCCCGAACTCCTCAACATGTACGTCGGGGAAAGCGAAGCCAACGTCCGACAAGGTTTTATTCTTCTCAATTTTAGAATCAGAATCGGAATATGGAACGATCATTGCGATGATGGGATCATGCATGCCATGCGTATAGTGTTCCGGCGGGCAAAGGAGAAGGCGCCGTGTGTCGTCTTCTTTGACGAATTGGATTCCTTGGCTCCGAAAAGGGGGGAAGCCGGCGACTCCGGTGGTGTCGTGGATCGGTAAGCCGGATTGGGTTTCCATTCTACTTGCAACGAAAAGAAAAAATGGAAGATGGATAGATGGGAATGAAACTCCCGCAGGGTGGTGTCGCAGCTCTTGGCGGAAATGGACGGGATATCAGGAGGCGGGAACGGAAAGCAGGTTTTCGTGATGGGTGCCACCAATCGACCCGATCTCCTCGATCCCGCCCTTCTCCGACCTGGCAGGTAAATATTTCCACTCTTCCTCCCACTCTTCCTCCCTTCACCTTGCCCTATACACTACTGTGTAGCGGCAGAAAAGCAATCCACCGAGAATTGAATGTGGGCGGTCCATTTTTCTCATTTGGCGCCTGTGTCTGTACGAGAAGTGTGATAAAAGCGAGCCTATGTCGGTCGTTTCCAGCTCTCAATATTAAGAGCCAGCGCCCTTTACCGCTCTTTATGGAGCGGGAAGGGGCGTGGAAGACGTAAAACGGAAGCCACTGGCTGGAGGCGGACTCCGTCGACGGAAGGAGCGAAAGTTCCATTTTGGCAAAAAATGGTTGCCTGCCAATGATTCAATTGAATCATTGGATACCTCTTAAAAGGAAAAGGAAAAATATGGACTCGGAGAAGTTAATCGTAGAATTAAGGAGGCATCTGCTTCTGTATGGCATGAGATCAAAAGAGTGTAGGGACTAGATAATGAAGGAAAATCAGTAGAAAAATATTGGAATAGAATTTGGATGTTCTGGTGTGTCCAGGCCATTCTTCGCAAAATGTAATTCTAGTCGTTCTGTCCGACTCTGCCAAAATTAGGCACCTACCTGATTTTGAAATGTCTACATTTGTGGACAATTAATTGACAATATTTTAAGAAGCTCAGCTTTCATATCATTTCCTCCCAGTACAATAAACTTGAATCTCTCCGGCTGAGACTGTTTCTGAAGAATCATATTTCTTTCTTCAATCTCAATAATGTTCTCTTGGCCAAGTGGCCCTGAAGAATTAAAAGAATATGCGAGCCTAATGTGGGAAGGAAAAATAAGAAAATCCCCACTCTTCTGGGTCTGGGCCCGATAAAATGTGTTGCAACACATTTCAGCAACGTGTCTGCAACAAATTCGAATACAGGAAATTCGATAATACGTCAATGACCGGGAGCACGTCATCACTGGAGACCTAGATATCCTGGAAAGCAAACTGCTTTTGAAGGTTTTTGAAAATGGGGAAAAATACAATTTAAATCGAAATCAATATAAAGACAACTATTTTGAGCATATAGCTACTGATGTTCACTCATGTATATCAGGAAGGAGAGAAAGGAGAGAAGGAAAATAAATTCATGAATATTTCGTCATCCTAACTGTGTATAAAGTTAGCAACCACTTTGCCTTCGTTTGTCAACGCTTTGTACCGCCAGCTTCTTAAGACGGAAAAATTTAATAGCTCAACATTTCAATATCAATCTGTAGATTTTGATACTGTTGTTGAGAAGATTCTTTGTGTCTGTTCAAGGTACTCATAAAGATGGATTCACAATCCACAAAGATTCCCTTTTTATTTGCCAATCCAAAATTTCACAATCTTCTGGTGAAATTCCGTTTCGTGTTCCTTTTATTCCCGTTTATTGTCGCGTTATAGTGTTCTCAACTGTGCGATGTCTGCAAGCTGCAGCTGAGAAGGAATACTGTACCTTTAGGGGGCACTCCACATCAAAATGACAACCCAATTTTTCGAATCGATAGTATCATACTTTTCCACACTAATCTGGACATACAAGGTCTGTCCCAAAAGTATCCGAACTTCAGTTACAAATCAATTTCCCATGTGATATTTATAATTTTTTATTATTGATTATTCAAAATACGCCCCTTCCGAAGAAATGCAGGCTTTGCAGCGATCATACAACTTTTGGAAACACCTCTGGTAGTCTTCCTCCGAGATGGCGGAAATAACCTTGGTCGAAGCCTTTTGGATGTCCAAAATCATGTCGAAACGCTTTCCTTTCAGCTTCATTTTTAGTTCGGGGGAAAGGAAATAATCACAGGGTGTCAAATCAGGATAATAGGGCGGATGGTCAAGCACTACGACTCCTTTTGAGGCCAAAAAGTTCCGCACAATGATGGACCTGTGAGACGGAGCATTGTCGTGGAGGAGAGACCAGCTGCCTGGTGCTTGGTATTAAGGACGGACCCGAGCAATTCTGGCCAGCAAACGCTTCATAACGGCGAGGTAGTATTCGCCATTTACCGTCTGGCCTTCTGGAACGAACTCCTTGTGGATAATCCCAGCTGAATCAAAGAAAGTGATTAGCATTGTTTTCACTTTTGACTTCTGCATGCGCACTTTTTTTGGCGTTGGTTCTTCTGGAGTCTTCCAAACTGAGCTCTGGCACTTCGTGAGTGGCTCATATTGAAAACACCATGTTTCATCGCCAGTTGCAATGGTTTTTAAAAAGTGTGGGTTATTATCGGCGATTGAAATGATGTCTTGGGCGTGCAGCACTCTGGCTTGTTTTTGATCGTCGTCCAATGAGTGCGGAACAAATCGCGCACAGACTTTTCGCCGCTGCAAATCTTCGGTCAAAATGCGGTAAACTTGTGATTTACTGATACCTATGATATCCTCAATGAGTCTCACGGACATGCAACGGTCGCTTTTGATCAAATCACGCACTTTTTCCACTGCTTCGTCCGTTCGACTGGTCAAAGGGCGCCCGCTGCGTTCATCGTCTTCCAACGATTCTCTACCATTCCGAAACTTTGCATACCACTCGTAAACTGTTGTACGTGATAGTGCTTGTTCCCCATAAGCCTTCCGCAACATCTCGAGCGTCTCCGTAAATGTTTTCCCCAATTTTACACAGAATTTGATGTTAGCTCTCTGCTCCATGGTGATTTCTCGACGAGTGTCATAAGGGTACTGTTACTTTTGGCGCCCTAGGCAATGACTCATTCGTCTTAGCCCAACCAAACTCAACAGAATAATACATGAAGGTTCAACCAATAGAACGCCACCTTCTTTCAACAAATGGCGCCACTAATACTGTCTGTATAGAAAAAGTTCGGATACTTTTGGGACACACCTTGTATTATATACCATTGGAAAGCCTGTGACGAGTACTAACTGAATTCAATAACGGGTTTTGAAAAGTGTAACATAATGACCTAATCGAGAGGGGTCAAAGGTCAAAAGGTGCAAAATTGGTCAGGTCCCCACCAGGTTTTTTCCCTACCTATTAAAGCTATCTTTTTGAAAACTTCAGGATACATTACAGTTGGAATGGTGTGCAAACCTATGTTTTTAACTTGTCTGTTTCTGGAGTCATTTTTGCGTCATTTGCATCACTCTTGTCTTTTTTTCAATTTATATCATTGACACTAAAATGTACTCAATTTTACACAACCGCTGATGTGATCAAGTCCAATATTTGATCCATGTTTCATACCATCATATTTTACCTATCATATCTAGCCGTTTCATTGCATCACACTTGACAGCACATTTCAGACACACTTGGCATCATGCTCCATTCAATTACGCTTGGCATCGCATCTCGTGCGATAAAGGACCTGCCATCTCGAACTATCCAACTGGAACATCTCGAATTTCTGCTATGTGGGAACTTGAGAGAAATTTCAAGAAGAGGAAAAAACTAGTTTCCTCGTTTTAGGCGCAGATAGCTGCAGGAGATCATGGGATGATTTAATTAATTAATACGTAATCATTGGCCTAAATAGGAATTATCTGAGAAATCATTATAAGTATTTGAAATTCACTTTCTAGATATACCTGACCATCAGAACTGGTTTACATATGGATTAAGTGATGTGAGTTATGTATGTATTTACAACAGGAGTAGCATAGCACTGAGCAAGACTCAGTAGTGAGCAAGACTCACTTGTGAGTACACCTACTGACGACATTCGATGGTAATATAGTGACAAAAGCTGTCAGATTACAGGATACACTTATGTCAGACTTTCGGATGATGTTCCCGCATAGTGAAGAATTTTTCGAATCATTTACTTTCATTTTTTATGGTAAAAAGTCAGAGAAAGGCCAGAAGAAATAGTGATGCAGGATAAGGACACTATTCTGTGACTTTTAGTAACAGAAGATATATTCATTCAAATAATTACTTTTTCAAATAATTACTTTTTCAAATAATTACTTTTGTCCAGGTAAGGTCTACTTACCTTAGTGCTAGGCACAATTTTCTGGCAGCGAGATATTGGCAGCACACTTGCACATCCACGAACATTCATACACAATAATTGTGTCAGAATTAGAATTAGGAAAACCAGGAAAATAAGGAAAACTAAATAAGAATAAGGAAAAACCATGTTCTCTAAATGGGTTCATGAAAGATAAGTTTTTAACTGTCACTTAGCAAGAGGACAATCATATCGTTTAGATTAATTCTAATTCTTAATTTGTTATTTCGCTTCATGCCTCGATTTGAACAGAAAGTCAAGATATGGCTCAATTTTTGAAGTGACTCCATCCAGGCATTTTTTATTTTTGAGCAAAACCTGAACTTATTTATTTATTTACTTATTTATTTATTATAATCCCGGAATAGGAGAAGGTACATATGTGATGGCATAAGTAATCTGGATCTTCATTGCCACGACGATATTGATCTAAATATTCTTCCTAGGTGGAAATTGTATTCCAGGAATGTGCAATATGGTGTGATCATATTGCATATTGTGTATTCCTAGTTCCCAGTTTTATTAGAAGCGTAGGTTGAAGTCAGAAATGTTATACTTTGAAAGAGATTCTCCTGAAGTAGTTGTTGTCCACTCCAGAAAGTACGCCTCAATTATTCTGGTAAAGGAACGTCGCAGCCTCCTGGCCTTCTTAACCTTCTACACTCTTAGAAAAGAGTGAGCGATTTCCGAGAAAGGGAGCGAAACTAGAGTTAGCGATTTTACTCCCTGAAAATGAGGAAGTACAATCGATAACTACTCCTTTATAGGAGCAGAATCCATAACTTTTTAAGAATGCGAAACGAAGAAATTAAAAAGCTTTTCAAATTAGTAGAAAAAGTTAGTGGCTATTCTCAGGAAAGAGGTGAGTGGCATTACTTACTTGTCTTCAGGGAGTAAAATCGCTAACTCCAGTTTCGTTCCCTTTCTCGGAAATCGCTCACTCTTTTCTAAGAGTGTGTGTAGCAGGTTTGATGGAGCACCGGTAACCACCCGCCCACCCCTTCCCCCTCCCCCCCATGGAACCTAGTGGATAGCGCACTAGTTGTCAACGGATTACCCCCATGTAAACCAGCGTGTTAAAGCCTTTTTCTCTTTGGCACAATGCGTTTGGTTCCTCCGTTATCGCATCTCTATTAAAATTAATTTTACATGACTCCCGAAAGTTCCTGGTAGAAATATAATTCAATGGGCGAGAACTATGACAGCAGCGATAGCACCCATTGGAGTCTCCGACCATTAGAGAAAGCGGTTTATAATTTTTCTTTATGAGGATATTTTTGTGTTTCAACTAAGCTACTAAATTCCCATTTTAGAGGGGTTCGCGTCATTTCGTCTAAAGACAAATGAGCCTATCGCAGCATGGGCGTTTGGATGAATGGTCGAATGTTACAAAGGTTCAAAGGACAAAAGGGAGAAAGGACATTTGGTCAAATTGCCACTTCGTCTTTAAATATTCTAAAGTTGAATCGTATACGCAAAATCTGAACTAAGCAGGAGGAAATTTGTAGAATTGCCTACTCGCAGAGAAAAAGCAGGATTTCGAACAGACGCTATTATTGAACCAACGCAGGGAAACGAAACACCTAAAGCTATGCTTTCAGTCCGCGATTCGACGTTTTACAGAGTGCCTGGACAGCAATCATGTGTATTGCCATGGAGAGTCTTTATTTTCAAAGACAGGAAAGAGTCCTATTTCTTTGTTATGGTGGGTATTCATGTACGGTCTTTCAGGAATTGCAGAAAGAACAAGCCAACACTGAGAAGGAACTTGATCGAGTAGTAGCCGAGTATCCTCCAAAGAGACACCGAATAGAAATTTAAAACATCAGAATCAAGTAATAGTACAGAATTATAGCAACCGCGAATTGATGAAATATCGTGGAATCGCCCACAATGCGCAGTTTTACCAGCTATCAGGAGGAACTTCTCTCACAGACGGACGGAAAATATACTTTGGACTTTTTTTTAAATTACTTCATCTGACCTTTGGCCGATCTGGACTTGGACCTTCTTGCTATGAACACTGCGACATGACACTGTGGACGATTTAGCTATTGAACTATTCATGATTAGACCTTTTGTCGCGGACCCATTTTAGAGATATTATATAGTCAGCTGTTTTTAGGCTCTCTTTTACGAACCCCAAGTGGCTTTCTGGCTTTCACCCGCTTTTTCGGGTCACGTACTCATCTAATAGTCTTACAAATCTGCCCGGTCTCATCCTTTACTCCAACTCTTCAGTGGAACGCAGTGCTTTTAGGTCTTGCTGTGGAAGCATTGACTTCCGTTTCCAGCGTCGTGTTGGACTTGATATTCCACACGTGACCTCCTTTACTCTAAAAAAGATCCCCAAAGATATCGTGCTGTGCCTGAGAATAGAATTTCCGATCTATACTGGGAAACGAGAGTTTATTTGAGGTGCCAGATTGGTATGCGTGAGCATATATAGGCTTCCGTTTATATATATAGAGAGAGAAAAGGCATGCATTCCCGAGAATAACTGATTAATGAGAGGAAGTTCTTCTTCCGAATTCCTCCAATGCCTTAGAGAAGGGTCTGCTTCTTGTCTCATCCAATAGCTCTTTAGGTCGCCAAGGTGTTGCGGAATACATAGACGCAATATAAAGTTCCTAAAAGGCGAAGAAATTCGGTTGATGTTCTCTCTTCCTTCTACTCGTGAATCCATAGAGAACATTCAGGATAATTTTATTTGCATACCAAACGAAATCAGCTTATCTTCAGTTAATATCGAGTCAGATACAGGAGTGTTCTCTCCTGTATCTTCAGTTAATATCGAGTCAGATACAGGAGAGAACACTCGAGTTACGAATTCATCCGCCACTTTATTTTCACTCGAATTACACGTCATTCCTTATCCTGTGAAGGCTGTTTGTTTGGAGACCTCATTTACTCGAATAGAATGAGACTCTTATCTAAGAGAAATCAGAAAATGTGGGGGGAGTGGTATTTGACTGGATTATTACTACTTCCTCACACTCGCATTTGCCCACTTCGCATTTTCGTCGCATTTCAACACTTCCTCAAGGAGTGCGGCAACGCAGTCGTTGATTTTCCAGTCGTTCTCAGATCACCACTCCCTAATCTCGCCGACTCGCGTGGTTTCGAACTGTCGCCGTCGAGATTCGTAAATGCGTTTTACCCGACAAGCCATCGAGAAGACTTCAGGAAATGGTTTCTTTTTCATTATTTTCCCTTCGTTGACTTTTTCTCAATTCTAGGCTTAAATGATGACCCTATTTTGTTTCTCCCCTGAAGGCATCCTTAAGAATATCAAATCCCAAAACTGCCAGTCGACTTCTTTTTTTTTNGAGAAGGCGAATGATGTGCTGCTTTTCCTCGACCCTGGGGAACTCCAGGTGCAATAGAGAAGAGTAAATGCATTTCCAGTCGGGCTCAATCGAGTCTCCATCTCATCTCTGCTTCTCTCTCATCCTCTACTGGAATTTTCCCTCAGGTATAGACAGTGAAGTTACGAATATACAGGCAGATCCAAATGAGATTATTGTCTTCCTTCACCTCTTCGCTTCAAAAGGAATTGGGCGGCATGCACTAGATTGACATGGCTTGTATATTAATTTATTACACTCGGGTTCATTTTGTCTTTAAAAAATCATATTATGAATTTGGGATAAGTTAATGCATATCACAAATGATTTTGTCTCCATGTATATTTTCAACAAGTGAGGCAAAAGGAAATAACTAGCATCCACTCAGTAGGAGAGCCGCCATATCGGATAAAGTTTGACGTCATGCGATATATAGATCAAACTACCAGGGCGATCTCCATGAGGTATGTCGATTGGGAGCACTGGGTTAAGAAATAATTAAACCTGAAGCTGAAATGAAGCAGAGCTTGGATGCGCAGGAGCGGAAGTTCCCTCAGTTTGGGAAAAGTGTGGGAATCAAGTTTTTCCTTTACTTTGATGCACACCACACAACGCCCTTGGGATCAACGCAGGTCGCGGCCGAACAACAAGTCACAGGAAACATGACCCTTTTGGCTCACTTGTTGAAAATATACATGGAGACAAAATCATTTGTGATATGCATTAACTTATCCCAAATTCATAATATGATTTTTTAAAGACAAAATGAACCCGAGTGTAATAAATTAATATACAAGCCATGTCAATCTAGTGCATGCCGCCCAATTCCTTTTGAAGCGAAGAGGTGAAGGAAGACAATAATCTCATTTGGATCTGCCTGTATATTCGTAACTTCACTGTCTATACCTGAGGGAAAATTCCAGTAGAGGATGAGAGAGAAGCAGAGATGAGATGGAGACTCGATTGAGCCCGACTGGAAATGCATTTACTCTTCTCTATTGCACCTGGAGTTCCCCAGGGTCGAGGAAAAGCAGCACATCATTCGCCTTCTCAAAAGACGAATGACAGGAGTAATATAGTTGAAGGTAGACCCACCTCTCCCCTTTCGTAACGTCGTTAAACCCGTTCCGTGACGCATTAGTTCTTTCCTGATGGAATGGGAAATACTAACTTCGTTCGACGTAGATTCGAGGAACCTGGATGTTCCGTCTTCTTTCGCTCCCTAAGCTGGAACCAGACTTGAAATGAATAATTGAGAACCCATGAGAAGTCTTATTTTCCATGTCATGCTTGTTGTGATTATTGAGTTGAAAATGAAGATGATATAAATGTTGTAGATTGGATCGGAGCGTATACGTGGGTCCACCGAGTACACCCGCCGAGAGATTGGACATTCTCCGAGCTCAAACCAGGAGGTAGGACTCAGGGTTTCATTTTTTTTTCTTTAATTCAGTTTCCAGTCCGTGTGAATCTTTGGGATATGCCTATCTTTGTTTACGAAGAAGGGAGGGGCTTTTGATGATGCCAAGCGGCAGTGATTCATATGCAAGGCATTTTCAGATTCAAGTGTTCACCTGAGGTGGATTTGGAGGTGATCGAGAGACTTCTTCCTCATGGGCTCACTGGAGCTCACTTGTATGCCATCTCCTCATCTGCTGCCTCCAACGCCCTCGAGAGGACTGTCCTTCGGATCCAGAAAGGTCATCATAGATCTCATTCATTATTAATGACGATGACGAAGGTTCAGTGACGACTTCAAAGAAGTATAAAAACTAGGGCTGTACCGGTGGCCACATTTGGCCGGTGGGCCGATGGCCGATTTTATCTTCATAACCATCGGCTGGTACCGGTGTCGGTGCCGGTGTCAACTGGGGCGTGCAGAAGAAATCGCCTATAAATTCAAGTAAGCCTAATTGGAAGCCATGTGATACTTATCATTAGGCCTCTTTGAAACAAGAGAGACCACTTTTGGCCCTGTCCAGCCTTACTGTCTCTCCACGAGGTTGTCTGTGGTTAACTTGTTATCCGTTGCTGCTATAGAGAGCATTTAGTGACACTACCCTTTCAAAAGCATAACGTAAGTGGAGACGCAACGACTTCCCTTCTTTACCGCTCCTTTCCTCTGCTGGTTCCTATAATCCGGCTGTAATGCAGGGTGCTCCTTAACCAACCTTTGTCAAGTCGTACTACCAGTCAGCTGAAACTTTTGTGTGTAGTTGTGTATGAGATCATTTGCTTGGTGAAGCAATTAAGAATTGAGTTGGATTTCTCTGTTTGGCAAGCACTGGACAACTTATTCCAAAGTACTACTCATCCACCACAAAAATGTTTATGTTGTTGGTTCAAAAAACGCTTGCGAAATTTCATGGGAAAATTAATGCGAAAGGCGATAGGATTTCTTTGTTGCCTATTTGACCTGTGCCTTCGTAAATAATGTTGGGAAAATTCGGTGCATGCATATATGTATGTGTAGGTGGCGAAAAAAAAGGCCCTCCTTTTTTTCCTAGCCACCCTGTGCATGTCACATGGAAATGCAAAATGGGTATTTACACGCGCCCGCATCCGCCCAGGACCATTCTTGGAATTCTGATTGAGGAGGCGATGTTATCCTTCGTCATTTAATTGCTTGTTTTTCATGTTAGATACTCTTTCCTGGTTTTTACATCCACGAGTGGGCGTGGAAAAACTAGGGATGGAAGAGGCCTCATCCTTTATCTGGGGGTGCTTTTATTACTCGTGTCAATTTCAAAATAAATGTCCCCGTTTGGTCCTGGCAGGAGAGAAATTGGGGGAAAATTGGGAATTGGAGGTGACCCAGAGAGATTTCCTAGACGCCAGCATGTACTTTTCTTCAATGTCACCGCGCCCACGCACTTAAAAAATATCGGTAAGCTCCCCTTGTTTTCTCTCTCGTTTTTTGACCCGCTCACTCCTCTTGGGCAAACAATCCGTCCCGCACTTCTGGGAACAACGAGAATGACGTCCTGTCATATAGTTCCGTGTCACACGTCTCGGGTTTCCCCCACCCCAATTCCTGTTCATCCCCTCCATTTCCTTCGCCTATTGGTTTGCCTAATTTCGAAGGAAAGCATGTCAGAACTGCAAACGTTGTGATGAAGAAATGTGTTATACGTCGTCCGCTTCCGTATGATTATAACTGTATTTTTGTACTTTCGCTTTTTCGCCCAGTGGGATGATGATGGAGGATGAGGGCTGAGATGAGGGTCCTCTTCCCCGTTCACTGACATCCTATCTCCTCATTTCACCGCATTCGACTTGATTTCCTTTCCTTTCATTCTCTCTACTTGTACATCGAACTACAGTAAGACTTGGGAATGACGATCCTGACTTCCTACTTGGATAGTCCGGCAATAGTTTGAGGGAAAAAAAAAACGGATAAAGCGGATACTGTAGTACCGTCACCACACCCAGTGAATGGTCCTGAGAAAACAAAAACGTGGGTATAGGGGAAAACAACGAAACTCGAACTATTTTTCCATCCGATTTTCGCATCCTGCATCTCAGAGCCCATGGCCAGCCCATGGGCCCCTCTCTCTCTTCGCCCCTCCCTGAAACTACCAGCTTTCAAGGGTCAAGCCATGGTAGGAATGAATCTTAAGTGATGAAAAACGGGTGTATAGGTCCCCCCAAAAATGCAACACGTCGTAATCGCGGATGTTGTAACTTGACTCGAACAACCCCGCTCTGAGTCGAATGGACGCGCTCCAAGACTCGAACGAGTAATTCCTCCCTCTCACCCCCTCATCTGCACAGCCAACGGCAGCAGCCCTTGTGGTTAATGTCTGCCGGATCTATTCGGATGTTTCATGACAATCCGTTGCATTGACAGACTTAATTAGGGTTCTTTTAGAAATAGTTCTTGAGGTACTGGTCTATCAAAATCGGAGGTTAGTAGGTGACACTAAATATTAACCACCATGTAGCATTTGACCTTCTGGCCCGATGAGTCTGAAATGTGACATTTCTGGGTTTGGGGGCTGGGGAACCCTGTATTCAAAACTTAATAAAATTCGGAGAGTCGGGCGTTAATTTGCAACTTTTTCGTGACATTTCATGGAATGACCAATGTAGACTACCGTATGCCGCAATACCCACAGCAGCATTAGATCTCTAATATGTTTGCATCATTATGTTTTCACAGTCGCCAGCTAACAGAAGTAATAAGCTGGGGGACATCCATAAATGATGGTAATTATAGTCATTAAAGCCTGCGATCTGTCTTTATTCTGTTGAACGAGAAGCTGTGAAGTCCACTGCTGAGAAGCTGCACGCTGATTCTTTCCAAGCCACTCTCGTACATGCATAAACCAGTCGAACGTATTCGTTCGACTCTCGCGTCACCTGTGAATTTGCAACGTTAAACTGAACATGCGTTCAGGTCTTTCTTACGAGATTATCAGTCCGAACTGGTGGAATATTTTTCTACCATTAACATATCCTTGAAAAAACTCCTACCCTAAATTGGGCTTGAACCCCTAGTTCTATAGAACAATTTTCATGGAGGTATTTGCTTCATATCCAATATCTGAAAGCGCTCCTATTTCATGCTCGTACTTACCCATACGATAGAAATCTCGTCAGAAATTAGCACTACGGCATGTTTCATAAAACATTGCAACTACTGGGAGACGAGTTCAATCACCAAAGAGCAAGTCCAAGAAATAGCCGAAACCTTTAACCGAAGCGTTCGAGTCAAGTTGCACATTCCTGAAGCGTTCGAGTTTCGTTGGTTTCTCCTAATGCTGGAAATTAATTCAGGAATTGGATGGAACGTCTCGATGATTTCCTGGATGATGAATGAATGAGAAATATTGGGTCTCCCGATGCATGACTGCGTCTCTCCCTTTCATAGAACTATTAGGCGAGGAAAGATAGTGTAAATAGAAAAGAGAGTCTATTAAAGTACCGTATGGTCAAAATGAAAGCAATCCATAGTCCATACTTCATAGACAATGACAAGAATTTTAAAAACCTGCAGATTTTGGGTTTTATATTTTTTTTTTTTATTGTTTTTTTTTTTTTTAGCAGCCAACATGTTCTTTTTATAGACCTGGGAGGACATAGTGTCTGACGTAAATGGAGAATTTTGGGAAAGGAGGGGGAGGAATAACTTTCCTCTCGTTCCTGGGGTGTTAGCGCCCTGTGGATGGTCCATCCATCCATCCATCCCACGTGGGCATGCGCTCAGCGGCTGGCGGGGGGAATTGAAATCTCGGCTCTCGTATATAAGGCTTCTCATCTTCTCCTTTCCTCATACGGAGAGATACATCTCTTCTTGCTCCTCCTTCCTGGATACTTACGTGGGCCGTTGTCCATTGTGCGTCCAGCCTGTGTCCCTTGCGTGCCTTATTCTCTTCATCATTGTCGATCTGCTTCACATCCTCACTTCACGGTGCGCACCGATCTGTCATCCCTTTTCACGTCTCATTCCTTGTCAAATCCATCATCATCGAGAACTCGAAAAGAGGCTCCTCCTTTTGTAAACGGAAGTGAGCTTCACGTGCAGTGTTGTCCCGAAAATACCCCACAACTGGGCATGAAACTAGGGTAAAAATTCCAAAATGATTTTTTCACAAGGAAGGTGAAAGGGAGGTTTTTCGAACTTGAATACTTGATAGAGACACGCGAACATTTTCTTATCAGGTGGGGTTGGACTTTTGGGGACACTAATGAAAACGAATATCATTTCCGAGTCCCGCGTTACTTGCATTGGAGACAATTTCTCTCTGACATATTTTGATGGGTTACACTTTGAGACAGTAGTTCAATGGAAGTACTGCCAACCATAGAAAATAAATCCTGAAGTTTCTCCTCGAAAGCCTGGAAGTACTATAAGAGTTTTATGAAGTATTCTCACTTGCCTTGGGAACTCACGACCTCTTTAACGCAGTCCATTTTGCGATTTTTTTTATCGCCACTTTTGACGATAATCTCATTTTTCAATGCTGGACATGGAGTGAAGTCTCAATCGGAAAGCGAAGTTTGGGCGTATAAAATTAATGTTTTGAAATTCACAATCACTCCAAGACATTGCTGCAGCGAAAAATGTCCAGGTGAATTGAAATTCGGAATCGCCTCTTGAGAAAGTGGGACAGGACTTTTGGGAGGTTGTGTCCTCAAAGAGAAATCGATTGGGCATATTCGAATATAGGTAAGAGTGTGTGTAGGCGTATAAGGAAAACGTAGGTGAATTTGATTTATGAACTTTTTTTTTTCTCGAGCACTTTAAGCGCCCGGTCTCTTCTCTCTTTTTCCCTCTCTTTCCCTCCCTTTTTATTTTAGTTCTGACTGCGTTTGTTATGTTCAATCGATATGAGAGGGGAGGATTCCTAGTCCTGTGCAAGCTCATTGGGGATTTAGTGGGAGGATTTGTTTTGCTCGTGAGTGAAGAGGGGAGGGGGGTGTCATGCCAGCGAGTATTTCTGATTGAATTGCTTGGGAGTGTCCCATGCGTGGGCTGAGCACGACGATTTCTCTGGGTTTCATCCCTTGAGATCCATCAAGACATTGCCTCGTGTCTTCCATCCTTTCTCTGAGACCCTGCCATTCCACGTTTCTCAGCAATTGCTCTCCCCAATGCGAAAGTGCATAGTAGAATGGTTGTTGCCAAGGCAAGAGAGAAACATACTCAATAACCTGGCATGGCGACAGGCTGTCTAGTGATGTCTCCCATTCTCGTGACATCATCATCACGCAGACCGACTGCATCATCACGTACATTCCCCGCTCCCTCCGTCCGCCTCTTATAATAATATTTGGTTTACTGAAACTCGATCACTCCCACGCAATCAATCAGCGAAAGCATCGTGTTTTATTTCATGGCTGTCGTGGGAAGAAAGGTCACCCCTTCGAAATCAAGAGGGGTGGCCGGTTTCCTACAATAACAAAAAGTGGAGTATGATGTTGCGTTGATGATCTAAGTATGGGCATGGACGACAGGATAACTGATAGTGTCTGTTGGGGAATCCCCGACCAGCCTTTCATTTATAATTGGATATCGGGACCAGCCACTCCACTTGAGGCATGTAAGGACGTAGGTGTTGGTGTAAATAAATACTCGAAGAAGTGGGAGGTCTACGTGGTTCCACGCAGATAACAGGAATGCCAGAAATTCCTTTCTGTGTCGTACATTACATTGGCCAATACACCCCTGAAGTGGGACTCGATGATAATGTTGAGGAAAAAGAGAGGCGGCTTCTCCTCTTTCATACCCTTGTGTGAATGGTACCAACGAGGATAGAATGGAATGATTCCATCGAGCGTACAAAGTAAGATATAACTGTATCTTGCATCACGGCACAAGCGATCGTATTTCTGGTTATCAAGAAGCAATGCAGAAATCATTTGATATAATGGTTAATGGTAGTGGAAATTTTCTTTTTATTCCTAAAAAAAAATAGTCATTTTGTTTTTCTTCGTCTCATTCCTGGATTATCAAGTAAAGAATGGGCGTTAATCTTGGTATGAACGTAAAGGAGATTTACTAGCTATATGGTTACTCGGAAATGAATCACTCTGACAGTTTAGAGAACAAATAAAGAAGTGAGAACTCCTTTCCTCACGATGGAAGGATTTAGGAGGTAAATTTTAGGAGGAATTTTTTAAGGTTTAGGAAATCAAGGAGGTTTTGTGAAGTTAAGTTTAGAGAGCTTGCAAGGAACGCACCATGAACAAAAATTATACGGCGACGTCATACAGTTTATTGGCATAGTTGCATTTTCAAGTCAAGTGAGAAGTTTTCGAAGATAGTGCAAGAATCATTTTAACTTATTAATTCGTGAATACGATGTAAACACACAAGTTATGTCGCGTGGACATGTCTAACCCTGTGGCTTAATTGTTTAAATTTGCTTTTTTCGCAGATGGTGGAATGGAGATGGGAAAGACGAGTGTTATTGGGTTGTGTCATGGCATTCATGCTAGTTTTGCACCAGACCGCCGCTTTCCCACCATCTGGCGATTGGAAATGGAAATCCATGGCCAAGAAATCCCAAGGCTGGGAAGAGTATATTCGATCTTTGGATGAATTGGGCTTAGAGAGAAGAACGGCTTCCTCTCCCTGCGATCGAGACCGAAATTTGCAAAAAATTTGCATCCAGTGTGCCAGCATTACTCGTGGGCCCTTCACCTACCCTTTTTGTTGTTCTGGGGAATCCGAATTCTGCAAAAGCCTACTCAATTTTGGCCTCCCATGATGAGAACTTTGAATACCCCTCATTTTGTTCACAGATCTAGTCATAAGTTATGATTATTTGATCCTCAGTGGTTTGCCATGCCTTATTTGTTTTTGTTGCCATGCATGAATCTCGTCTACCGATACCCTCAGACATGCCCAAAAAAGAGACGCGGAAGAAGTTTGTCTCTTCATCGAACTTGGATGTCCAAAGTCTAAACCATGTTGATTTTTCATGGTTTATTTCCCCTCTACATTCCTCTTTGGAGAAAAGGAAATTTAGTTTCCATCAGAGTGTTATTTTTTATCAAAAGCTGTATGTGAGAGGTGAAAGAAAGAACGAATAAAGAAATGTTGAAGTTCGATCATCGTTATCCTTCCCTTGGGAGACGAAAGAAGATTGAGGGCTCCGTGCTGTATTATGAGCCGCAGGTGCAGGTGCTCTGTAGGTGAGCCCTTTGGGGGCTTACATATTGAATTCTAGTACCGGCAGTACGATAAGCACTCTAAATTAGGGATTTATTTCTATTCTAAAGGAGAGAATTCCGGTAAATTGAGTATTGGGGTAATATAAAGCTCTTCACAATATTTTCGCAAAACAGGCTGAAGAATTTATTTTGGGCGAATTTTGAAACTGGGACTATGAAAGTATATGTAATAACTGAAATGTTATGCCCTATTCATCAATACAGTGCGCACAGGAAGACGGGAGACATCAATGTTTTGAATGTAGTTGCATACAATTGCTCAACTTATGACACTGTAACTGATATGAACATTGAACAACTTAAGCGAATATTTCCTAATAGCAGCATGAATACAGAAACCATTTGAAATCATTTGTTCAAAGTTGTTCAACAATCCTTCCAGAATGCTTGTAAAAATTTCTAGACCTTTCACTTGGGATTTGCTGGCAGTGTTGTCAAGTTCGTCATTCAAGTCAAAATAGGGGAATACCTTCTCTACCTCTCATCTCATAGGAGCACTGCACTGACCTACCGATAATGTTATATTCCTTTTCTGTGCGACCACAGGCTGGAAGGAATCATCCTATACACATCCCTTGGATTTATGCTGTGGACGTACGGAGATCCACTGGACATCCACATGAAACATGCAACAGATGCCATCATGCAACGCCTACTGGACATTTGCTAGATGCACTCCAGTACATTACTTGGCATGAAATTTTAATGCAAGTGAATATCCTTCGTACTATAAATACGATGCTTTTTGTGCTTTTCTTCTTCGTGTAATGTATATGCACAGGTAACGTTTTCTCCGCGCTATCGGATCTTCTAGTTGGCACATCCAAATCCACATCCTTTTACATCCAAAGTCTCTAGACACACCTTAATCGCGTACAATGCTAATCAGCCAAAAGCGTTGTAATACTGCGTCTCAGCAGCCCCTGAAGTCAGGTGATAAGGTTAGGTCCTTCTACGGTGTTTTTCACTTGAGTTAGAAAATTTTTCCCTTGACTCAGACACACGTTCATGGGACGTTCCTCATGCATGAGTGTCGAAGTCAAGTGAAAAAGTGTCTAACTGAAGCGAAAAACACTGTACCTTCGTTCACTGAACCATGATTCAGGAAGCTTCCTTTCCTGTCCTCAATGCAGTTAATTTATTTTTCAACTGCTTAGCCTAGTTTGTTATGTTTTCCTGGTACTCAATATGCTCGAGTATTTTTCATACGTACCTTGGGTTGATTTTTGAGAAGTAACCATATTCCTCCTAATGCCTGGCCATATTTCCCCAAATATACGGGTTATATGGCCTCTTGGGACCAACTTGGAAAGGACCAAAATGCTCATTTCCCATGCATTTTTTGCATGTGTCTGGCTGGTATTGAATAAAGGCGTCATAAAACGACATTGTTAGAATATTGGCGAAGTCAAATTTGACATTGATGCAAAAACTATTGGACCTATTTCGGACGTTAGGCAGCAATGTATCTGGTGCTTCAAAAGTCACTTCCACTGCGATTCATAGGGGCCCAGGGGGCTCGAGCCCCCCCCAAAAAATTTGATAGAAGTGACTCGCAGCGAGGACGAGAATAAGGAATACTTGGAGTACTGTCTTTGAGCCCCCCCAAATTTCTCAACAAATCACCGCCTATGCAAGTTCCACTGTTTATGCGGTCGTGGAGAGCATGTTGTTGGGCGTAGTGGTACCAAACTTCGCGTGTGAATCGATTCGAAAACGGGGAAGACAATGCCTTCATGTTCGTTATGTCAATGGAATGTGCTCATAGATGTTCAATAGATGTTCAATGCGACCCAAAGCCTGAAGTCTGCTGGAGTGAGGTCAGGTGATCTTGCAGGCTAGCTCAAAGTTCAATGGTTCAGAGTGTGAAAGTGGTCGAAGGTGTCGATTGGTCACACGGTCTCCGAAAGTGACCTGGAGAACACGTTTCACTCAATCTGCAGTGTAGGGTGGAGCACCAACTTGTATGAAGACTCCTCAGCCGTTTTATTGGCTCGTTGAAAACTGAGGTTTTGCGACGATGGTTTTTATACCCATACCCATGTGGTGTCACTATGAAATGCATTGCCTTCCCCGTGGTCAAATTAGTCGCACGCTAGTTTTTATAACACGGTGGCCGTCGTTATTCTTAGTGGGGTCATCTGAACAGGTATAGTGACTTTTGAAACGCCCGGTATTGTGGGGTCAATCTGTTAAGTCTCGTTCACATCAACCGCATGGCAGAGCAGAGGGCGTCGTCATAACTATCACAGCACCTTGTGCGGCGAAAATCAGGGTTCTATGCTCTGTACGAAGAGTTGCACCGGATTCAAGATAACGCAGCTAGTAACCTCATGCTCATCTAATAAGAGCGAGGGGCGTCGTTAAAACCAATCATAGTGACGTTCTCTTCTCCGCCTCCAAGAATAATACGCCACAGCTGGCGCGAACGACCTCAAAAGCTTGCCATCAACATCTACCGTGAAATTATTAGCAAGACTTGATGTTGCTGGAGCTGTACGGACTCCCCTCAACCATTGACCAACAACGTATAGGCCTATGATGTGCCTTCTTAGTGACAGAGACGGCCGAGAGAGACGCCTCTGCAAACGCGAAACTTGTAGTGCTACGCTTTTATAGGCGAGCCATGCTATGCTTCGTGGTTCATTTAAACTTAGGCTTATTGTTTTCTCTACGGAGGGAGGGGGGCAGCAATCATTGTTTGACACCCTTTTTTCTCTAGGTACACATCCCAATTGGGTCAGTATCTGTTCTTTCTCTATATTTTTCCCTTCTTTCCTTTCTTGCAATTTTTGCAAGAAAGGAAAGAAGGGAGGAATGCAATTTTTTGTATCGTTTCTTCAACCTCTAGAAGCGTCGCTGGTACTCATCTTGTGGAGTTGTCAGCAGCGCTCGCGTCGCGTTTGTAATGCTACTTCGAATGTCCTGAAATCTTCTTCCTTTTGTCACATTCTTTAGCTAAGGGAACAAGAAGAAATAACCGGGAGTCAAGCTCGGCGAGCAGAATGGATGATGAAGCATGGGGATTGCGGGGTTGATGAAAAATTGTTTCACAGCGAAGATGTGCTTGACCTGGGCGTTGTCATGCTGCAGAATCCATCGCCTTACCTCCTATTTTCCTCTCTTTTCAGAATGAGAAAAGTGGGAGTGGGAGTGGATTCTGCAGCATGACAACGCCCAGGCCAAGCACGTTTTCGCTGTGCAGCAATTTCTGACCTACCCCGCAATCCCCATGGATCATCATCAGCCCTACTCGGCGAACTTGGCTCCCAGGGATTTTTTAAGTTGTTCTCTAAGCTAAAGAGGGTGCTAGAGTTGTAGGAAGGAGATTTTAGGACATTCGAAGCAACATTAAAAACGCGACACGAGCACTGCTGACGAATCAAAAAGACGAATACGGCTGAAGAAACACCAGAAAAATTGTGTAGGTGCCGAAGAGGACTACTTCGAGGGATATCGGCTTTAGAAGGCGGAGTCACCACAGGGTCATTCAAAAATTCAGTCTCAGAACTTTTCGATCAGACCTCGTACGTTCCGTTGACAGCCCGAGAGTGACGTCATTTAATGACTTGATCGCGTCGAGCGCTGATGGAACGAAGTGTCCTTTTCGCCAGTAGCTGTATACGGCTGGAGAAAAGACCCTCTGATAGCGTATTCACCTGCACCTAAGAGGAAACTTGATTGCCGAGCTGCCCGTCCGATTCGCCGGACGGGTCGGTCCTGTAGAGCTGATCCGCATCCCGTGCATGGCTCAAAATCATGCCTTATCCAATGAGCCACTGAAATTTGGTATATAGGGAAATTGGGGTATGGGGGGGGGGGGGGGGGGGGGGGGGGGGGGGGGGAGGGGGGGGGGGGGGGGGGGGGTGGAGTANNNGGGGGGGGGGGGGGGGGGGGGAGGGGAGTGAATGACGGGACGCACTTGATATTACTGATCCGAAATATGGCTGCTCAAAATTTCAACTGTATTTTATTTAAATGTTATGAAACAGAAGTCGATTAACCTCAAATAGAAAGACGTGAATGTTTCACGGGTAGCAACTAGTAGATAATAATAGACGAAAATCAACGGCATCTCTCATTTAAATTTTAGATGTTCGTGAAAGTTAATATGTTGTATCCTATCACGCGACATCGCACGTGACGTAGCTCATGAAGTGCTGACTCGAAGGCTTACGTGGCCTGTGAAAGATGACTAGGAATCTTCCTCACATGGACGACCCGCGATATTTGTGCCCAGTGACTAAATCCTAAGTTCATGACCTAGAACAGAGATGTATTGGTGCCCTGACTATTAGCATTGAATCTCTTAAATCACTGTTCTTATTAGTTTTACACTGCGGAAGAGTAATGCCCTCCAGTTCTGTAAAAATTAGGGCTGTCGATTCGATCAGATTAATCGACCAATTAATCGATTAAAGTATTAATCGCGATTTAAAAAATTAGTCGAAATGAATCGACACCCCAATCTCCCCTGATGCCTCTTTTTCCCAGCAAAATTTAACTGTATAGTTCATAGTTTTGCAAAACAACCGGAAACGAATCCTATATCAAGGAAATGATGGTTTATCATAGTAGGTAGTCATTTTCGCACTGCTCACTCTTCCTCAAAATTGACATACTATTTTTGGAAAAAGGAAACACAAAAACAAAGCCATCGCTTCAGACGATTCCAAAAAGTAGCTTCCTGACCCATTCGCATCCACAAGCGTACTGGCGTGCATCCCGTGTCCTTCCGCCCAGCCTACGACCTAGAAAGGCCTCGCGCGTCAGGCTCAGGTAGCAGAGGTCTAGGGCAGAGCGACCGAAAAGTCACTGGATGTGAATAAGGAAAAGAAAGTCGTCATGAAGAAGCTGCAGGGGAACGCGCAGAAGGAATAGAGAATTTGGGCAGGGACATGGGGCAGGAGAGGCAGGAAAGAGCATACTGTAAAGACTGGGGAGTGAAAGGCGTACGTTTTAGTGCGCCGGCGAAAATCTGGGAGTACCCGGAAAGTAACCGGGAGGGAGAAAGCCGGTAGCAGGCGAGACAAAAGGAAACGAAAGTGTGAAACCCTCTACTATTCTTTGCTTTTTCTATTCTTCCATCCTGTGTTTCCCGTGAATCGATAATGGATCTTTAATCTCCACGTAATGATGTGTCACTGTATAATTCCAATCATTTTGGTTACATTTTTTATTCCTTCCGGTATGGGTTGGCTAAATGGAAAACGGCCTCAGTGCGTTTCTTTGCTTACGTTTCACTATTTACCTGGCTAAGTTGTAATTATGCTCTCTCCGAATGGAATGTTTCACATGTAGGTTGAACTAGTGTATTTATGGATAGTAACTGCTGCTAGCGACTGCATCGCCTTGAGTCACTTCCTAAGGCTCGCCTAAGTGTTGGGCATGACGCGAGCGGAATTACGCAGAATCATACGTCTAAGACATGATTCACGAAGGAACTTAGGCATCGATCAAAATTCGATTAATCGATTAAACTTTTTAATCGATCGACAGCCCTAATAAAAATAGAAAACATGCTGGATAAAATGAATTGTTTTGGATCCAATTGAGTAATCGTCTTTGTAATTTTGTAAATCTGAATCAACTATTGCGGTTGGAGGTTTGAGCACGCAGTCAGGAAACCATTAAGAAGTACGCGGTTGGAGATATTAAAATTCCATAGCTGTACCATGTTTGAGATGTATGGATGGTATGGGATCAGGAAATGTTAGTAGTGGATACGAATCTTCTCCACAAGTGGATTCGGAAGCTTCTTATTCCTGAGCATCCCGTGGTCTTGATTAATCTCAAACGATCTCGCTTGGCCATCTACCGTCCAAAATGAATTTATTCCTCCTTGAGGAAATATAGATGAGTAACGGAAAAACGTGATTTTTTATATTAATATATCCCATATGGTAAGATGACCCCACCTGGAAAACCCTCATAACTAAATATACAATGCTGTTGGTCCTATTCAGGAAAATGTTGACAGAACATTTCCAAGTTGCACCGGAACAATTAATGAATGTTCAATTAACATTTCGTTTAAGACACTGCCACCGAGTCATAAAGTCATTTGGAACGTTCTATTGACAGTTTAAATGTCAGAAATATAGAGCGATGAAAAACAGTTCAAGTTATGCGTTCCCCCAACGTTCATCAAGGACGTAACTTGAGTGTTCCCAAGCAACACCAAAATGTTCTAAGAACTTCCCCTCTTTCAGAACTCGTCTAACAAGCAATTAATATCTTGGAAACGATCTATTCATCACTTTAATTGCATTAAGCCCAAGTACAGCCCTGCTCTCGTGACAGGGTGCAGAGACCTTCCGTAGCCAAGCGTCACTTAATCTGAGTGGGAGTTCTACCATTCCCTCGTGTAGGAGGGTTGTATTCCCGTCTAATTGTCCCAGTTAAAACTCTTTCAAAGGAACAGAACTTATCCTGATTTTCCCATCAGGTCAGCTTTTTTTCTCCTTTTCGGAGGTTCCATCACATCCAATAATAATTTCTCTCGAGGAATTAGATACACCCTACACAAGGTTTCCTTTTGAAAGGGATGACATGCACCGTCATGTACTCGTCTCATGGGCTTCGCATGGAGAGACCTTGGAACCATCCTCTCTCCGTCCTCCGAGCCAGAGTTTTCTGGAGACTCCTTGAACTGGGTTACCGAATGAGACCAATTTGTTGAAGAATTCAAATGTCAGCCCCCGTCTCCTGGGGATATATACGTGTCGACGAAAAGCCATCGATGGCCCGATGAAAATTTTTTTGACTAGGTGAGCCAGTATGTAATACCCGAGCCGAACTCATAATGCTGGTTTTGGTTCTTCATGGTCACCCTCAACGGAAGCCCCTGTAACATGGTTGGACCTGAGATACTACGGCCTTCCGCATCACTGGGGTTCATCCTCGTAACGTGGACGCGCGAATCAATAAAGACTTAGACTGCTGATGGGGGACTTCTATGCACAAGTTGGGAGAGACCATGCTACATGGAGTGTGATCGGTCGATTTGGGGAAGCCACGCTGAACGGAAGTGGCAGGAAGTTGCTGGACTTCTGTGCTGGCAATGGCCTGACCATCACCAACACCTTTCAGCAGAAGGATATCCACAAGTTTAACCTGACACAGGGGGTCTGATAGTCAGACTGGTGCAGTGTGTCACACGGAAACTAGTCTCACCATGGAGGAAGTTTTACAGGCTATCGCCAGCCTGAAGAATAGGAAGTCTCCTGGAGTGGATGAAATCCGGGCAGAGACTCAAAGCAATGGACTGCTCGTGGCTGTATAGGGTGTCAGACTACTTTGGAATCAGGTACAGTTCCTAGGGATTGGCAATCAGGTGCGGTGGTTCCTCTTTTTAAGGAGGACTCGAGGGAGTGCACGAACTACCGTGGGATCACTCTCCTCAGCATACCTGGTAAAGTCTATTCCAAGGTGCTGGAAAAGAGAACTCGGGGAGTTGTGGGTGAAGCCTTTCCAAGAGGAGCAGTGTGGCTTTCGTGAAGGGCGCAGCACCATGAACCAGGGGCCGTATTCATTATACTGTAGGTCTCTTAGGCTTGGATTTGAGCAGGCCACTAACTTTTCGTGGCTAAGCACCCTACTTGAATGGATGACCCTATTCAATATCCTTCTTAACTCCTTTCCTACGGATGACGTATATTTACGTCGTGGGATTTAGCGCCTGGCTGAGGCTGGAATAATACCGTTGGGATGCTGGGCTGGCTTAGTCAATCCCGTGGTCAAGGGGTTAAGCATAGCATCTAGCTGAAGTGGACTGCTCAAATCAAAGGGAGGATCCCCCATCACTTATATTTTAGCAGAGTGGATAAGTGGACTGGTGAATAACATGAGTAACACTTCAAGTGTCGAATATCTTCAATAGAAAGACTCTTGCTTGTGTAAGAGTTCTTCGCTGCAAAATCAACCCGCTTGACGCTTATTATGACTCCGACTTGCACTTAACAAGCGTTACCGATTTGACAGGAGCAACATTCTGTTCCTTATTGGCCTTCTTCAGGAGGACATAAAAGCAGTTGCTCCCAGAAATCACCACATATTGCATGTTATTCAAGTCTGTGTTGCTTTGCAGTACTTCCTACAGGATATTTTCAAGCCGTGCTAAGTGACTGTGTGGAAATCTTCCATATTTCTGAAAGTAGGATATTTTGGAGGGTTGCATTTGCTATGAGAGCAAGGTTTCCCATTTTGTGACGCAACCAGATGATGGTCAGATGGCACAAGAAAGAGATGCTTTTGGTCAATTCCTATGTGTGATTGGTGTGATCGTCGGTATTCATGTGCGAATTCAAGCTCCAACAGTTAATGAACCTGATTACTTCAATCAAAAGGGATACTATTCAATAAACGTCATGTTCCTTGGTCATGTGATCTCATATGCACTATTGCAAAGCAGTGCATATGAGATCATATGTACGAGCTATATCTGCACGCTGGCTGGTGGTGTCCACGATGTCCGGGTACTCCGCTAAGCTCCTTGTATGGCCAGTTGCAAAGTAGAGCAGCCTCTGGTTTCTCTCTTGAAGAAAGTGGCTATGCATGCCCGAAAAGTCCTGTTGACTCCACACCTGAGCCCTGCAGACTGCCAACGAGTGCGACATAATAAAGCACATAGGACGACCATGGTGAAGGTAATATTTGGATAGTATAAAATGAGGTTCCATTGCCTACATTCAGAGCCCTGTACGGCTCTAGCTTGAGCAAGCACCATCAACATTGCATGTGTTGTCCATCGCAAAAGGTCGGGGGCTTTCATGACTACTTTAATGTCTTCATGGATGAACAACCGAATGAAGATCCAGATGGAGATGCATACCAAGGCCGTTGGCACTGGCATGCACCCATCACAATGTCCTCTTGATATTTCGCCAGCAAAACCATTTGCTCTTGTAGGCTGATATTCGCTTTTCGTTTGAAAGCTGCCATGCTGACACGGAAGAAACAGGGCCGTTCCAGGATGTAACACTTGCTTGGCGTCCCTTAGCATTCTGCTAGGTTAAGCAGTGTGATAAGACGGATATTGAGTGACTGAGTTGAGTACCCTGCTAACTTAAGCAGACACCATAGCAGGGTTCTAGGCTTACTTTTAAGAAATATACATGTATTGAATACAGCCCCAGCTGTTTACTCTCCACCAGATCCTCGAGAGACATTGGGAGTACGCAAAAGATGTTTACATGTGCTTTGTAGACCTCGAAAAAGTGTACGACCCCGAGGGAAGCTGTGGGGAGTGCTGCAATAGTATGGAATCAAGGGTCAGCTATTGCGGGCCGTTCAGTTCCTATACAGTGAATGCAGGAGCTGCGTTCGAGTGAACGGGAGGAGTTCAGATTGTTTTCTGGTACGCGCTGGACTCCGGCAGGGTTGTGTCCTCTCCTTTCCTGTTCCTCGTGTACATGGACAGGATCTGTAGGCGCAGCCTCGGCCTGGAGGGGGTCAACATCGGTGACGTCACGGTAAGGACACCTCTTTGCCGACGATGCCGTCCTTTTGACCCGTTCTCGACAGGAGCTCCAGAGCGTGCTCGATCGGTTCGACTCCGAATGCACTGCGGCCGGAATGAAACTGAGTGTCTCCAAGACACAGGTCATGGTTCTCTCGAGAAATCCTGTACAGTGCACCTGCAGTCAGTGGGGTCCCACTGGAACAGGTAGAGAAGTTCAAGTACCTCGGGGTCTGATTCTCGAGTGACGGACATGGAAACGAGATCGACAACTGCATCTCCAAGGCTTCTGCAGTTCTGCGAGAGCTTTGACGAACCGTGGTTGCCAGATTGGAAGTTTCTAGGGAAGCAAAGCTCTCGGTTTTTAAGTGTTTATCTACCCACCCTCACCTATGGTCGTGAACTTTGGGTAATGACCGAAAGAACCAAATCGTGGATACTCTGCCATCCGTGAGAGCCCCCACGTCGAGCAGCTGCTTCTCGGGATCGAGAGGCCCCAGGTCAGGTGGTTTGGGCACATCTGCCGCATGCTCCCTGAGAGACACCCAAGAGGAGTCTCTCTAGGTCAAGATGACTGGCAAAAGACCTCCCAGCCAACAATTTTTCGTCGGGCCATCGATGGCGTTTCGCCGATGCGCATATAAAGCGTAGTTGGGCCATCATTGCTATATGGCTGGCTCACGGTAGGTTTACATTTGGCTTATAGTCGGGCATGTCCTGTTGGCCCTTCATTGGGCCAACTTTGGCTCATTGTTGGGACACTGCACATGCCCCAACCATCAGCCGACTTTTCACAATGGTAAGATATATAGGAAAAAAACGATTTAAAAAAACTGCATCTACAGCATTATGTATCTTAGAGTGAAGAAAATGCATCTTTTGACCTCTTACTGCTCCTTCATTTTGTAGAGACGAAAGAGCACGATCTTATCTGAGTACTTTACACAGGTACACTCCTATCGCAATGAATATCCCAAGCAACATTCCTTCTGAATGCTGAGGCAACCAGCAGCAGAAACATATAGAAATGCAAGGGTGTCTGTTCTTCCACAGAGGGTTAGGCACACCTTACATGTAATTGAACACGGAAGACAATTTCTGTACACAGAGGAAATATCGTCGCGTGGGCGATTGTGGAAAGGAGAAGGATCCTCCCACGGACCTCCGAGCCGGAAGTTCCTGGTTTATTCCAGAACAAGGTTACATCTTCAGAGAAATGTTAAAAGGAATTCGATTGTCTTCCTCTGAGATCTATGTGAGAAACCATAGGGAACCGTGTCAAAGGTACAGGGGACTCATCTCAGTAGTATCCGGAAAGTGACTCCCCACTACGACCACTTTGGCTCCATCTCACGCCGGTTTTCGAAACCTTCTCAGCCACATTGGCCTATCTTCGGCGAATGATTGACCTGCCAATCATTCGCCGAAAATGAGCCAACTCCCCCAGCAATGGCCCGAAGATAAACCAACGAAAATTTTTGACTGGGCTGTCGGTAGACCTCGTACTTGGTGGAATGATTACGTCGCTCGGCTTTGTCACGAAAGGCTCAGCTTTCCACCAGCTGAGCTCGAGTCTGTTGCTCAGGATCGAGATCATTGGAGGACGCTTCTGGACATGCTCGAACCGCGACCCCATTAAGTTGGAAAAAGCGGTATCGAAAATGTACGTACCCAAGTAGCACAAAAGTAGTGGGCCATAAGTGAGCCAGGCCCTACACTGGCGGATTTTTGCCGGGGGTGGGAACGTGGCGGCAAGTGGGACATACACTTGCTGGCCCACTACCTATTGTAGGTGGAAGGCCACCAGCTCTCATCCCATAATGTAGCTGGCATTCCCCTAGATGCAGTACAAAGAGTCCCCACTAGATGATACTCCCGTTCCCTGCACCCTACAAATGCAATGAAGTACCTGCCTTCCTGATTTAGAAAAATTGTTTCTCCTCTGTCTTTTCTCTTTTTATTGTGCAATTTATAAACAGACATAAGGAAATCATGGAGTTATGATGTTTTGATTGGAATATAAGACTCGGGGAATTATTAAATGCTGAAGTATGGGAATTCAGAAGTGTACAGGACTAGTGGAAGGTAGAGAGACTGAACTTTTCAATAACGTATTCGTGTATGATATGTTCTCGTAGACTTCTGCTCATTCCCCCCCCCTTAGAGGTCTATCTCGGATGCGGAAGAGGAGAATTGTGGGTTATCTTGTTACTCTTGGGAACTCTTCTGAGTAGGCTCCAAGACCAAGATACGAGGTCTAACAATAAAATAACGAGACTGACAACACTGTAATGCGTGTGGCAACACTGGGTTACTGGCGATTGCTGTAACCTGTCAGTGTTTGATGCCGGGAACCGTAATATTACGTTTTTAAACCCATAGTGTTCTGCAGTCGCTGGGCGTGAATGGGTTAAGTCTCTGCAGTAACAAACTTGTCGTGATACTTCTAGTGATTGCAGAGCAGTACCACTTTACCTAAAGTAGTGTTAGGGGCACTCGTAAAAAAAATGGGTGATAATATTATGAACAAAGAACAAACGTGAAATTTCTAATCAAACTTGGGGAAAAGCCAACAGAAGTCCTTGAAATACCTTTGAAATTAAATAATAAGTCTCAATACAGGGTAACATTGCCATTCGCTTCGACTGCAGCACGTAATCGGCCTGGAATGGAGTCTACCAATTTTTGTTGCTAACTTCGCTCCGACTCCCCCTCACCTCCTTGATTATTGCTCGTAAACTATGGATTGTTCTGGGGTGCCGATACGCCACTTTGGCCTTCAAGAGTGCCCACACATTTTATGTGGGGGTAGAGAGTCTGCAACGGACAGTCCAAAGGGGACACCCCATTCTCGACCCTCGGGTTTGTCGTCTGCTTTGAGGTTTGCTTCGGATCATTGTCCGGCAGCACCCAGGACTTCCTTGAATCAGGAAACATGGTAGCTACAGAATGCAAAAGGGCACGTTCATAAATGGTATTCAGCAGATTTGCATCCAGGTTCTGGGTGAAGGAGATCTTCCCATACCTTCCAGCAGAGAAGCAGCGCCAAACACGCATCTTACCTGGGTGTTTGACAGTCTGAGCCATCAAGCTTTTCCCTCCACCATTTCCATCTCTCGATATCTTTTAAGCCAACCGGCCTTCGCTGGCTTTGAGATCCTATTATACTTTGCGATGGCGGCAGAAGAGAGCTTCGGACCCATGGGACGAGCGGCTAGAAATCAATCGCGTAGCTATCCTTCTTTGAAAGTGGCATTTTTCCTCAAGCCGAAATAAACAACTGCGCAACTGGGATGCAACAAAATAGAGTCCCCCCCCATTTTTAGGCGGATCAGCACTCACGGGCAGCTGTCCTATGCAAAACTTTTGAGCCGCGTAAGTTCCATATATTTTCGAAAAGAGCCTGGTGCGTTAATTTTGACGACCACTGTATCTTCGAAAAACACGTTGAACGTCCTCAAGAACGTTCATGTGTTACTTGGGTTGGGCCCAGGTGCGCATCCAATGTTAGCCCAACGTTGCCCCGTCTGCATGTTTACTTTGGGCCCATGTTGGAGCGCAACGTTGGCTCTATATTTTCCAGGTTGGCCTACGACGCTGGACCAACAGAGGCCCAACAACTTTTTGCTATCGGTCTATATTACGAGACAATCTTGTGTTGGGAAACCAATAGAAATGCAGTTATATCATTGTCAAATAACTGCTGAATACAGCCGTGCGTTCCTTTAGCTCCAAATACTTTGAAATCTCTTAGCAAAAATGACATTTTCTATTTTTGAAATAAATTTAATAACTTTTCACTCGCAACAGTTGGATTTGTTGAGCGGTCTGGAAACGAGGTTCAATTAGCTTCTACCAGGAAAATCGATTGAGCTGGAGAACTTTTCTTAGCGCTTCCACTTACGGTTATGCGGTTACCGAGAGATTTTACAGAATAATATATACGATAACCTCGTTGCTCCACCGGAGAATGTTGATGTGAGATTGGTTGGCCTTCTATCATGGGAGAAAAGAAAATGGAAGAAAGCTAAAAATAAAAAAAATACAGAAAGTCTGCTGCCCGGAGCTGTCGTTTAGTCCAAGGATGTGCGATCCGCGGCCCGGTAATGCATAATGGGATAACAGATGAAATAAGCTTCTTTGTGGCCCTAGGCCCATCACAACTTTGGTCATCCCTTAGTAACTTAACTAGAGATTGACTTAGTCCTTTCACTTCTTTCCCTAATTATTCCTCACGCGGGGGCGCTTCATATGTCTCAAGGAAGGTTCTCAATGCCAAAGGCTAATTTTAGGCGTTGGAATTTCCTAGGGGTGTGGCGGGGGTAAGGATCATTGGCCAATCAGCGCAGCCTTATGCTCTCATATGCCCTGAGGGCATAAGAGGGGAGATTTTTCTTTTGCATTCCATAGCTCGCGCGAAGAGCCAGAAAAAATTGCTGACAAAGGTTACACACTCCTGGTATAGGGTGACATGCACCGAATCCGTTTAAGTTAAACTAATCTGATCTCACAATGGTTCCCTATGGGTATCAGTTTAACAGAGATAAACTTATTCCCATAGACGCCCATTATGAAAACGAATCAGTTTAAAGTTAAAGAATCTGGTGCATGTCACCCATAGTCTGTCGTTCGCATTCCACAAACGCACTGCAGCCCGGATTGACTCATTTGATGTCGCACTTGCTTAAAGCCCACTTCCCGAGTCACCCCAGGCCAAGGATTTCGCTTTGCTGCAATGGATTTCGTTTCCAGGTCATGGGAAAACCGTTTCTGACTGCTATCAAAATATTAGTTTTGTCTGAAATTGTTGTCTTTGGTGGAAGACTGCCCTCAAAATCTTCATCTTCGGGTTCTCTATGATTGTTGGAAGCAGGCCCGGAGCGGGAAAATGCGGGGCCACCTCTGGGTTCCGGAGATTTGCCTCTTCATTTTCTATTAACGAAGTTACATTTGGAAAAAAGAAATGAAAATCACGACATTTTCATTAACCCTTATTTGGGCAAGGGGCTCCGTTGGACCCCAAGGCCTCAATATTTCTAAGCAGCATTCGAACCATTACATACATTCTCCTGCAATTTTCAGTATTTGTCCTTCAAGTCGAGGAGCCCCTGACGCCAGAAAATCACCAGCCTGAAACGTTATTAAAGGTATTAAAAAATAATAATTTTGATTGGAGTAACGTATCCGGGCAAGGAGGGTCAAAGGAACCTCTTCTACTTTCCATGTACACGCGCAACATTTTAGCCTCTGATTCCCCATATTTCACAGCATTTCAACTAATGTTTGTCTGTAGGGCCTTCTGACAACTAGCGTAAGAGAGAAAAAGGGAGAAAAGGGGGGAATCCCAGATTTTATCTTAGGTTCATGGGAGAGTACTCCTCCGTAACCAGGATTTTGAGAAGAGAAGAGTCGCAAATGGGAAATGCTGGTAATCCCAGGAGAATTTTGCTCCAAGGGCATTTGCGCTTGCACTTTTTTATATTTTTGTGGGATGTGTTAGAACTGCGTTATCCCCCATATGATTCGGTATAGCATAGGCATGACGTCAAATCTGTCTCGCCCAGTGTTAGTGGTTCCGCTCTATCTGAAAAATGTTCGTCATGTTGTATTATAGATTGTTTCCTTTCACTCTGGGGTAAGCTTATCTCTTGGTCTATGGACTTTTGATTATGAAGCTAGAAATAGGCTACTGCAAAAATGCATTCAGAATTGAGATTATTATTCAGACCAAGTAATATGTTTTTACCTCAGAAATAAATTTTTACGACAGTATCATATGCTGTAACTTTATTTTAGGTCAAACTTTTATTATTGGTCTCGGACTATATCAACCTATGTTATTCATAACATCAAGCTTAATGTTGCTCCAATCATATGAGGTGAAAATTACGTCATGTATAAAAGGAGGAGATAAACCGAATGTAAAAAGATTTAATGAAATACTCTGTATTTCATTAAATCAGGGGTAACGCCAAGGATTCGTTTTGCGCACAGAGAAGTCGGAAATGCGAAAAATATTATCATTTGTGTTCGTTTGCAAACTAGGGTATCCGAGAATCGCCTATGTATCCTGGTTACGTGGTGACAACGTCAGTAACAATCCCTTCTGCATCGCGCACCGCTTGGACATAGATGAACTAGAAGCCTTTGCGATTGATGGCAGTTGGATAGGGATTCTATTCGGTTACGACAGTCGTCAATGGCACTGGTCATTCCTGGAAATCCGGGAATATCAAATAATTTTCTTCAAACAACTACTTCATTTTTCCTCCTGGGAATCTAATGAGTGACGCAAATCAGCAATGGCCTGCGCCATTCCACTTCCAGGAATCCACATAAAATCGAAGGGTTAGCAGAACATACTAATCAAAAGGCTTCCATGACACTCTTTTTACTTTCGAGTCATACTATTAATTACTCAGGGGATGAGTACGTAAATAAATCACGATTCATTGCACACGAACCGTGATTGTTCTTATCTGTTGATGTAAAGTTAAGGGATCCCTTCGGCTAATTTCGTTCCTTTCGAGTTCAGTGCGAAGCAGGTCGACATCATTCACTGATCCCTTTTCAAATTGGTATCTCACGCGAAGGTTCTCATCGACATATTCTTCTAAGGGATTAAGCTTAGAACCGATGTTTATTTGTCCCATGCGACGACGAAAGCAAATCGCTGATATCGAGCGCTCCTTAAGGATAATCCATTGTGCCTCTTCAATGCACTGCAGAATTATACTGATCGAGAAAGTACACGAGCGCTGGCATAAATATCGGCAAAACATGCCCCATCCCTTGTCTGGAAATGACGTCTTTTTCAGCTTCTGTTAGCCGATGGTTAAATGGTTAGAAGACAATGGTTAAAGGAAGATAGCGTTCATACAATCCATTTTTAGCCTTAGACATCGGTTAGTCGATGACTTTCGCAAAATACAGGGAAAACATCGTTCATGCATCATCCTTTAGTTTTACGATCCAAATTTTGGGATGCGAAATGATGTTGCATTGCTTTTGAAATTAATCGAAATCAATGAAGGAAAGACGTTTCTTCGTGATAAACGTGTTTTTGTCTCCTGTTTTCCCACACTATATACTTAAAGTAATAGGAGGTCCAATGGACCCCCTTTGCCCGATTACGTTCGTCTTTTACCTTTCTCGGATGAGGAATAAGCAAGGAAAGGAGAGGACTCTGTGTAGGTTGTCCAAAGATTTAGCGTTCGTATCCACGGAACCTTTGCCACCAGTTCATCGATCACTTTCTTGTAATTCGATGACCTGCTGACCTCCCTCTCGATAGAGAGTATGGCTAGTCCTGTCAGGCGTTCTTGTGACATGCTTAATCTTAGATAAGTTATTAACTGTTTCGGTTTGGAGAGGATTCTTTTTGCAGATGTAACTCTCACTGGAGCCGTGAGTCGCTCTCCAAGAGCGATGGACATGTTAGGATACGCGGGCCTGACTATTCCTGTGAATTAATCACGGAGTTCCAAGCGCATCAAGTGGCTCTGGAATAAGTGTGGTCAGACTGCGAAGCTCATCGACGAGGTATTTGAGCTATTGAGGTTAACCTTGGCAAAATGTGTCTAAACTTTGCACGGGTATTATCGATGATTAGGGTTGCCACCCGTTCATAATTAGGATTGATATTACATATTTCAGATATTCTGTAGATACTGCAAACTGGTCTTAATATGGACACTGTTTTGTCCATATTATAAACTTGTTGAGATTTGTTAAATTAATAAAGCTTAATAACAGCTAAAATGGCTATTTTCCGTAAGTTGAAAGCAGTAGGCCACACTTTCATTGTATCGATTAGCGCTTTGGCTTAAAGTGGGTCTGGGTATTTGCGGCATAGCCGCATACACAAGTATACTTCGAATACTTGTGCACATTTTCATATGTCCATATCTTGTTGAAATCAAATGTGACAACCCTATCAATGACTCGGTAATGAATATACAAGACATTTGACAACATGATTCAGGAAGACAGGCGAGGAAAGGGATGAAAACGAGGTAGACCCTTCTACGTGGAAATCTTTCTCACCTCCTCAAGTGCCTTCAGGCGCGAGGATTTCATGATGGAAGGATGGAGAAATTAAAATTAATAAATAAGAATACTTTTCATGCAATGGGACGGTGACGGATTTCGCCCAGCTCGGCCTTCTTGCCTGTCCAAAATAGAAAGACCTAGGAACATTTTTCGTCTCATTCAGAGCTTGGATCTCTTTCAGAATAACAGGCGACGTTTCAAAGTTTTTTCCTCTTTTCTTTCATTCTTCCTATTTAATTATTAATCTTTTCTTCCTCTTGGGGCTGGGGCCGCCTGCGGCCGCAGAGGACGCAGGGGTACTCGCACCATTCTCACCAGTGGTGATCTTGTACCTGGGATGGAGGCGTTTGCAGGTCCTGCCGTTCCAAGGGGGGTGAGGGGGATCCTGAGGGTCTGGACGCTTCCCGAGAATCTATTCAGATTTTTTTTACTCTCGCACAGGGAAAAATACTTAAGAGGGTGGGAGATGGAGATGTTGATATACATCTTGACTATGCACTGGGGAGTGTTCCAGGAAAGGAGAAAAGCCATAAGACATCAGACCGTTTTTTCCTTTTAGTTTGTTGTCACTTTGGCTGAGGTTCAGTCCCCAAGTGCTGTGTGAGCCGACCTAACCCTAACTTTGCTGAAAAAGGCACCTTTCAGCAATTTTTTTCTATTATTGCGTTGTATGCGGCACTGGTACGACCCAATTTGAAGCATTGCGTAGTTTTTGAGGCCTAAAAATAAAGGTGCTCGAGAGAGTCCAGAAGTGGGTCACGAGAATGAAGGAGATGAGACGACTTCCATATAAAAAGCGTTTAGAAGTGATGGGAGAGAGCTCACTGAAGAGAAGAATAAAGAGGGGAGACCTCATCCAAGCATTTAAGATCATCAGGTTAATTGATTACTTAGAGCGTGGTAGGTTTTTCTAATTCGATGGCAGCAACAGAACGAGAGGGAACCGACTTAAGTTGCGTAAACCGCAAAAGAGGTTCAGGTTATGACAGGACTTCTTTCTTATAGGGTAGTGAACGCGTTGAATGCGGTAAGTAACGCATGCGTTGAATGCGTTAAGATGTAGTGGCTGCTCCTTCAGTGTTTAGCTTTGAAAGGAGGCTTGAGATGCCTCGACGAACAAGGCAAAATTGGAAGCAGTGTAGATGCGAGTGGCTTGGCATCGGGTAGATAAGCTCCCACAAAAATGTCTCTCTTTAAGAGGGGTATGTTCATCTTACGATATGGATATGGATGATATGGAACGCTCGACCTTGACACAGGAAGTTTCAATAGGTGGAAGTGCCTCTTGACGTCCCTACCTGAACCTTGAACCTACTATCGTCATAGAAGGAATTTTTTCGTTCCGCTATAGACGATATCCAATGACACGGCGAAAAAGCGAAAACTCAAATGTTCCGATCTCGTATCAATGCTCCATATAGTGCAAGGTTATGAATGTCTTTTTCGAATGACGATTACTAGCTTTCGGCTTTCGAAGACTTCTTATATGCCTGTATTTTCAGCTATTACTTTTTCGATATTGTATGATTTATTCAGTCTATTTCGGAAGTGAGTGGTATTTAGCTTTCTCTCGAAGCAAAAATAGGAGAAAATGTAATGTCTTAGCTTTAGTAGGACATACTTGTGATATAACAACTTGGGTTTTCTTAATCCAAATATAAATTGCTTGGCATGTAATTCAAATTTCCAAATTAAATGTCAACCAAATTTTTTACGACAATTTGTCAAAAACTCTGCATCATGCGTAATGCCAAACTTTTTCACCAGCTTTTTGTCGGGAGGATTCTGTACTTTAGTCTGAACTGAAAACTTCTCAACTTGCTCTGACTTGCTTATTGACTTGGTCTAACATATTCTTCCTGATAAAAAGAAGTTCCGTTCTCAAACTCTGGCCATTTGTTGCAACGGCACTCTGTGATCAATGATTTTTTCAACATTCGATATACATCCCGGATACTTCTCTCTACGAACATATACGAGTGCAATTCATTCCTCATTGCTCTCAAAGTGAGCTTCTTAGTTTCATTTCTACGTCCAATAAGGGTGAGATTGATTTCTTTAGAGTATAAAAATCTAACCATTTGCCTTTCAGTTTATACAAGGTCCTCAAATCTTCCCAGTTTAGAAAGTTACCTGTTATCAATCTCATATGCTACAATTTTCGCACCTTTCGATTTCCAGCTCAGGATCAATTCTCGATTTTCAGTTTGAGTCAAGGACATGTCCCACAATGGATACGCTAGAGCATCTTGATAGTTTGCGGGAATGAATCTATCCAAGACCTTTCTCCATGCAAGAAGTACCTGTTTCCAGAACGGGTTTGAGACTTTCATTAGGATTGCTTCTTGCACTCCGAGATTTAGTAATAATTCATCCGCTTGTGGGACCTTCATTGTGTCCGAGATTAGAATCTGCCATTTGGCTTGTGTAATTGTTCTATTCAAAATACTGACTTTTAAAGCTGCTGCAAAGTTTTAAAAGTTTTAAAGGTGCTCCATTTTCAGTCCTCCATTTTTATAGTCTTGGCATAGCACGTCTCGTTTGATTTTATCTACGTATCCCAATTCTTTGTGTTCTATCTAAATATTTTCATTATAGTCACGATCAAACATTTTCTTTACTTCCACCATTTTCTTCAATAGTTCCGTTTCTTTCTTGTCAGCCTCTCTCTTTTGTCTGATGGAAAAGGTTATGGCCGCATTTCGAATTTCATTCATTATCATTCCAAATAGCAGAACATAATTAATAGTAAAGTTTTCGTGACAGTGGATTTTATTCTCTGGTTGGTTTCAAAGGGGTAGTTCGGTTGCAGTTCAGTTCCAGTTTCAATTCAGTTACAGTTACAGTTGGGATTTTCGTTCGAGAATAGTCGAAATGTGCCATTTGAATCCAAGTCAGACCGCAGTTGCGAGAGTCTGTGTTGACTCCCGGTCCAATCTTAGACTTCAGTCCGACCTAAGTGTGACTATGGTTCTTACCAATTAGTATGTCTGAATCCTCTCTCCTGTCATGGCGCCTAGAGAACTCGAACCAGACCCATCCTGATGCAACTCGGTCAAGTTAATAAATATATATGTCTCAATTTCTTCTTCCTCTGTTTGGGTTGATGTTGGTGCTGCTTGGTTCTCCTTGCCATGTCACGGTGGAATGAGGATGATACATTGCTTACATTTGCCATTCATAAATCGTGACAATGGAGCATCCCGCGTCCTATTAAATCCTAAAGCGGCGACGTATTCAGCGGAACAGATGTACAGTGACGAACTGAACCACGAATATGATACCGATCTGTGGCTGGCGTCAAACCGTTTCAATTAGTTTAGATTTAAAAAAAACGTACGAATAAGTTAGAAATGGGACAACAACGTTGGACCACAATCTGACTGTAATTGAACAGAAAAGAAACTGAAACGAGTAGCAACTGCATTCTTACTATAGTCCAACTGCAGTCAAACAGGAACTGGAGAATGACTTCAAAATCTCAGTCCATTCAAGGTCCAGTCGTAGTTCCAGTCGACTGCAACTGCAACCAAACTGGACCATTTTAGGACTATAGTTCAACTGGAACTGAACTGCCGCTTTGAAATCAACCTCTGTCTCCCATGACCTGCTATACCCCTAACGAGATCCATCTCATTGCATGCAAAGCCTCCAAGACACAATATGTGGGGGAACGGATTGACTATTTTCTAACCGCGGCATGGAGCATCTCCGCAAAGCTTAATTACAAGAAACCCTCGAGAATTCATTTTAACAATCCAAGACACCTAACATAAAGATTTAACCATTCTCCCCATTGAAAAAGTAAGGTTAGTCGAACCGTTCTATAGAAGGCAACTGAAACGTTCTGACAGGAATGTTGAAACTGGTCCTGAATTCCCTGTGACCTTCCCATTCCCTTCCCCCCTCCTCCTCTTTTTTTTTCCTTTTTCCGATTCATTCTCTCATTTGCTTCTTTCGGGAGACGACCCCAATTCGTGTGTATTACCCTTTAACCCCCTTTTTTTTTATCCCCTTACTTATTCTTATTTTATTTTAATTAACCACAATTATAATTTTTATCGCACGCGTCTTCACTCCTAGTTTATATTTATTTGTCCCTTATTGTTTAAATATTTGTTAGCACCTTTTTTCCCTCCTATATTCTTGGTATTTTTCTCTTTTGACCAGATTTTTCACTCCCTGGGAAAGGAGGCTTTACGCCTCCAAAACGTCGGTTTTACTTCCTTTTTTAAAAATAAATTGATCGGTTGTGAATGTTCCCATTTCACAATAATGGATATTCGTTCTCCATAGAGTTTCATATCCAAAGTGATGAAGTTGCCTCTGTCATCTATTACCTCACTGTGAACTTTGAGAGGAATGTCTTTCCTTACCAATATGGCCGCATCCGGCAATTTGAGAGAATTTGGTTCAAATGACCTGACCTCCCCAATCTGATCTAGTTTGCTGATTCACTTGTAAAATGAGTATCTTGGAGACGAATCACATTGATCCTTGGTCTCAAAAAATTGAAAGCATCTCTACGATCTTTTTAATCATCTTGGAGGCCTCTGCAATTGAATGAACACTTACTCATGGATCCCATTTTCCTATTGGTCCTACATCTGAGATATTGCCTCCCGCTACTATTTCAAGGATGACTTCAGTTTGAGTACTCGAGGGTGGCTCTTTAGCAACATAACGAATACGTAGACAGTTCTTACTTGTTGCCCTCTGCACCTTTGAACCCGATTCGCATTTGGAGAAAGAAAAGCAAAGAAAAAACATTGACAAAAAGACACCTTAGAGAGTGAACGAGAACTATAAATTCTTCTCTGCCGAAAGGGCTTTTTGCCAATGCTTATCTCATTTTGACGTTAGGCGGAGTTACTACGTGAACCAAGCCTCATCAACTAGATGACGAAACATTAGTGCATACATACATTTCAAGGAGAGCCACTAGCCCATCCATAACTTTGAAATCATTAGCTGGCAAGAAGGGAGAGGGGGAGAGATAAAGAAAAGAGCAATATACTGACGTCACAGCCATCATTGGAGGTCAAGCCACTCTCGACCCTCTGTAATTGAAGTTTCACTGCCGTTCCGAAGACTCTTATGCGATATTTTAGCTGATGGTTTTTGGTCGATCCTTGCTGATGTAACTGCGCAAGTCTTTAATGCGCAATTTCATGTTCCTTTCTGCCTGCATTTTTGGAGGAAGGTCTTCCTGAAAGGAGATCCCTGAGGCTTTCAAACGGTCGGCCTTGAAAAGGATCGTATCTCTCTCGGTATGGCTCGAAAACCTGATGATACATGAGCGAGCCCTCGGTGGCGATTGGTTTTCTTTTCGTCAGCCTGTGCCTCACCACCGATTTCCTCATCACCTCTGTTATTTTTATTTTTTATTTGATCCAGGCAGGGCCGGATTAAGGGAGGAGGAGGGGGAGCAAAGGGGGCTGTTGCCCAGGGCCCCACTTTTCTGAGGGGGGCCGAAGGAACTTAAAAACGTTAAGTATTTGCGTAAAATAGATGTTGCAAATCAAATTTTGCACTATCAGCACTAAACTGTATGCTGTTTCCTGGAGCACAATTCCAATTTTAGCACTTGATCTTCCATTTCTTCTTTCTGGCGCTTTAGTTCGTTGATTTGGTTTACAAGGTGACCTTCTCCCCTCAGATATTTCATATCCGCGATTTCTTCTGCCTGAAATTCCAAGTTAGTTTCTATGTTCCCAATATGCTGACCTACATTCTCACATTTCACCGTGATATATTGAAGAGCAACCTGTAACTTCTCTACTTTTTTGTCAACCTTTTCTTCCAGCTTTTTGCAACTTTTCGTTCACCGAGTTTAATTGCACCGCGTTCTTATTGACTTTACTCCGAATGTCAAAATACAGGGGCGTGCAACCTTAATTGGCAGTGAGTCGCACGGAAATGTCTCTTCACGCGGGCATCGAGAACCTCCTTTCACAGGGCTTGTATATCAACGCCCGCATGAGGAAGAGTTAGGGGGAAAAAGTGAAAGGGCTCAATCTATTTCTATCAATAGTAACTAAGGGATGACCATAGTTGCGATGAGCTTTGGGTCTGAAGAAGCAGGTCCTGAGGCCGCAGGTTGCACATCTTGTCTTTTTAGTCTGCGGAGTTCGGGACTCACCTCTGAGTCATTGTCAGAGTTGTCTCGCATTTCACCCTCTTGCGATTGTTTTTCATGGAATGCAGCAGCTGGACCCCTAAGAACTCCTAGTTGTGTTCTGGTCCACCTCTTATCGCTGAGGAAGAATTCATGGATCGATCCCCGATTCCCCTATGTCTTCTTGAAAGCTTTTCTTGGTTTTTCCCCGACATTCACGCGATGAGCATGGGCGATAGCCCATTCTGCCGTCTCACTTCATGCGACCTGCCGGGATGGCTGCCAGCCAAGGACTCGCGGAGACGTTTTCGTGCGATGATGTCATACAAGAGCCCCTCGTTCATCCGTATGATGCTTGAGTTCTTGCTGAAATACGTAGTGAACGATCCTTATCAAAACAGGAGGAATACACATTGCTACGTTGCCAATGGAATCCTGACCACTGTTGTTTTCCCCAGTGGCGCAGCGTGGTTGGCATGGGCCCTGGTGCAAGGAATGAAACGGGGCCCGCTGTCCAATTTCTTACTATTGAGTTATGTGGGAGTGCTTTTATTTTGCTAGATTTTCTCCGGCAGCATATAAATCGTCGTCGGTAGCTGAAGTCAGTGTGGAAGGCGGTGGCGGATGCAGAAATGTTTCATAGGGGGGGCTGTTTCTTCGTTCCCAGCCCACACCCCCNTAGGGGGGGGGTGTTTTTTCGTTCCCAGCCCCCCCCCCCCCCCCCCCCCCTCATCTACCACCACCTTCCGTCCTATCGCCTTTCGTCTGGGATAAAAACCCTGAATATCCATTTGACAGGAGCTAATAAACATTTATTTATGTGCTTTTTAAATAATAATAATAATAAATAGACTGCAAACTTGACCAGAGGAGGGGCAGTCGCCCTCCCCCCTTTCTGGATCCGCCACTAGTGAAATGCAGGGCCGGATCAAGAAGTTACGAGGCCCGGGGCAACAGCCCCCCTTGTTCGCGCCCCCCCCCCCTTAATCCGGCGCTTGGTGACATTGGTTGGAAGTGACCACCACTTCACTTTACGACACGAAGAGGCGTCCCAGTTGCGAGATGTCTCTGTGCAATGTCGCGTCGACTTCCTTTGATTCCTTTTGACCTTCCTTTTCGGCTGCTGGCTCTCACCTCGCCCCGATGCCAAGGGGCTTCCAGCAAACGCCTCACCCCCACCCCCCTCCCCTGCCTTCCCCCATCTTTGTATCATAGCTCGGTGTATGAGCTCCTCCGACCCGTGGGCCCTGGTGCAGTCACACCGCCTGCACATTCGGTAGCTACGCCACTGGTTTTTCCCTAAAAAAATATGTTGGAGAAAGAAATTCAAGTTTCAATTTGAGTGGTTAAAGCATACATTACATATTCTGCAAAACATGATGGAGTTTACTGCCGGCCGTGTCTTGGGTTTGTCGGGAAATGCGCAGACAAGGGAACATCGCAAAAGTGGGGTGCCTTGTAACGAAGCCTTTCTCCCGACGGAACGTTGCTAATGAAGTTCTCCAGGGACATGAGTCTGCAATATCATCATCGGGATGCAGTCGCTAGCGCAAACAAGTTATTTCTGTTCAGACCAAGTCTGCAGAGCAATATTGATGCAACGTTGTCAGAGCATTGAAATTTCAATATCCAGAACATTGAATCAATGTTGAAGAATATTGATTGCCACATTAAATCAACATCGAGTTGAATGAGAGGTCTCAACAATGTCTAAACGTGCATTGCGCATGCGCCATTTGTTTTATGTCATCTCGACCTTAGCAGTATCGAAATTAAAGATGCGCTTCTCCAATCACTCTGAGACCAGACAGAGACATCCCAATCTCACGGGAGCAAGTGGACAGAGTGATAGTAACCATTGAGATGTCTCCATCGATCTTTCCACGCGACTCGCCAGACCAGGTTTGGAAATTAGTTTCGAGTGAAGACGAAGCAGACTCATGGAGTAACATCAACTCGTGAACTTTCTTCTCTCCGTTCCCGGGGTCAGAATTACCCTGGGTCTCATTGAGTTTGGATGCCTTTTTCGTCGAATGTACGAGGTATCTAGCAATTCAAATACCTTCCACGGTGTCGTCTGCGGAGAAAATATAAAATACTGTTCCAAAAGTACTGGGGACGCGTGTCGATAGCATATATGAAGTAAATCGCTGTGTTGGCGATTCGTCGTCATCTCACTTTGGGGGTCAGGAAACCTTTTTTGTTCGAATGTCGACCCACGACATACAGTATGTTGATGTAACGTTGACTGAGCAATGTCTTCGCAATGTTGATATTTTCAACATCACGTCTTGTTGACTTAGCATTGGATGATCAGCATCAACATCGTCAACATCTCGACGTTTAGTCAATATTGTTGTGCAGACTGGGGAAGCATGAAGATATCACTTCCCAATGGAACCCCCAAGGAGATAAGAAATCGCAAAAAAAAACAGGGAGAAGCTACATTGTAAAACATACTGGTTCAGATTAAAACCTTCAGGTGCTCGTACGCTTTCAGAGCGGTTATCTGTGATCGAGAAACCATTTGAAATGGTTTTAAACTCACTTCAAAAACGATTTGACATAATGACATATAATAACAACTCGATAGCTCTTGATGGGGCTCTGCACGAGTTTATGTTTTGTGATCCCTAGAACCATTTTTCACGATCTTTGCTTAATAGTTACTCGTGGGGGTGATCATATGAATGTCTCAGACGATAGCATTGATTATCTGCCGTGTTAAAGCCTTCAGATCCTGGTAACTCCAGGAGTTAACCAGTTTCAGCTAGCGTTGGCATCAGTTAGCGTTGGTAGATCATGGGATAGTGGATAATTAATATGGATAAATGGATTTTAGTACCTAATTTTTCCGGGGCCGGCATTTTCCGTTTTGCACAAAAAAGTGTTGGAAATTCATCACGCGTAACAGGCTTTGGCAACCCGTAGCGGCCATGTCTCACGCCCCGCCCAGACCCTTGGGTCTGCTACAGTGTTTAGCAAATGAATTCGTACCACCTTTAACATTGCGCGTGGTAATTCAATGGGGGCATTCAATGCGGCGGTAGAGGAGCTTCAACTATTGTTTCCATTCCGGAGGATAGATGTCTCCCTCCCTCTTCATTGTGCCACATCTCATCAATCGGTCAGTCTCTTGGGAGCTGCCATATAGCAAAGATGACGTCGCGCTGCCCGTATGAAAAGATAGACGAGTCGTAGAGACACAGGATCCTTGCCAAGCACCAGGTTGGGCAGTCGTACATTCTCATATCCCGAACCCTGGATGTCAAATACTCGACGTACTTCAACTCTATGTTGGGCTGTCTATTTGAAGATAGCTATGACCGTCAACATCCTTGATTTGATTTTTTTCATATTTAGCAGAATGCCTAACAATCTGTTGGTACGATGGAATACTTGACCTGAAGCCTGAGACATTGTTCCGTAGATATCCTTCCTCGTATTCGGCTTCTATATACTTCCACCCATTTACGAATACTGTACTTGATTGTTTTTCTCAAAATTTCCCTGGCGCGGTTTATCGTTCCACGTCTTCTTGGACCCTCTTGTAAAACCTTTGTTATTCCAACCCATCATTTTCCTCGCAAAAGATAAAAAAGAAACAATTTCCTTTAAACTTTATTCTTGACCTCTACGTTCTCCAATATCTGTAATTCACTCAACATACGTACTTTGGATGGCGCCCAGGCGCCGTGACGAAAGCGCCGCCATCCAGATTGGGAGGATTCCCCCATAGAAAAGCATGGGCCCCACGTAAAAAGGTGGTAAGAATTCATTTGCAAAACACTAGCATGATCAAAGTCTTCTCGGGCATGCGCACTGTATTCGGGTCTCGGATCGGTCCTCTCGGACAGACCCAAGTCACATTGTACGAGTCGGGTTTTCTTACGCACTTCCGGCCTAGTCTTCCTTATTCTGGTGGTGCATCAACGCACCGGCACGGTTCGTTGGTGGACCTCGATGATTTCTTTCCTTGTTTTTTGTCGAAGGCCAAAGAGTGTCAAGACATCCTCCAAAATACAAGGTGGCCCATAAGTCCCAATCGGTTATAATTAAAGAGAAAATGTTTAAAAAAATCGAATTAAACATTTTGCAATAAGTTTAGATATATTTATCGATTATTCAAAGTGCAAAATACAACCATCTCGAAAAATACTTTCCCCATTAATGGATTACGTCAGTGCGAGCTCCATCACGTGTAACACAAAGTTCTAGGCGACGTTCGCTCAACGTCTCAGGGGTGATCTCTGTAAACGCGTCGTGGATGACTGCTCTCAATTCTTCCACATTATGTATGCGCGCCTTGCGCATTTGCTCCTTTACAAACGACCGACAGATGACAACTTTTTGAATGGCTTGCTGACGTTTCTTAGGGGTGAGGAAAGACGGTGAAGAGCATGCGCGTTGGAACCATCCGTCTCAACGCCTTGGCGGATTTTTTCCGAACTCTTATCGTAACCGATTGGGACTTATGGGCCACCCTGTAGGTTGACTTTCTCACTCTTTTGGCACAACATCGAAGGAATGCGGCTCACTTGGTCTGTTTGTCGCTTCTTCTCTGAGGATAGCTGGGTTTACTGAAAACCCACAAAAGCTGATGAAACGTTAGCCTGAATCTCTAGCTCCGAAAACTTTTCAGTGGGAGAATACGGAGGCAGCAATGGCGCTTACTGTTGCAACGAAAACGGGCGCTTTCAGTATCCATTCAACATGGCTGCCCCCATCTCTCATATTTTCCATAGAGAATAATGTATATACTTGAAGACCTAAAACATTCCTGTTTCAGTCAAGGCACCTCCATATCTCATGCGTTAATGGCCTCAGGGAACCCTTTAAGGTAGTAGGGGAGGAAAAATCGACCGTCTGGGATTCGAAATCAGAAAAGTAATTGTTGTAGGAGGTCCCTAGGGAAGTGGAAAGAGGGGTCGCACAGTCACCTCCGACCCATAGTTTGGCCAAAAGTCACTGCCAAAGTTGCCGCTAGATGGCCATTTGATGAGTCGAATTCAAACGACGACAACTCGGAAAGCGTTGGTCAGAGAAACCCGAAAATAACATATTTGGAAAGCTAAGACAATCTACTTTTAAATGAGAGGTTGAGATTTAAGCTGACTTAAAAGGGAGAGAAACTGGAGTTAGCGGTTTTACTCCCTGAAAACGAAGAAGTGCAATCGATAACTACACCTTTATGAGAGCAAAATCCATGTTTTTTTAAAGAGCGCGAAACGACTGAGGGAGGGAACTTTTCAAACAAGTAGAACAAATTAATGGTCATTCTCAGGAAAGAGAGAGGTGAGCGACTGCAATTCTTTGTCTTTAAGGAGTAAAACCGCTAACTCCAGTTTCGCTCCCTTGGAGGAAATCGCTCACTCTTTTCTAAGAGTGTAGCCTTAGTGATAAGAATAAAGGCCTTTATCCCAAGAACTCAAAGCAGCAAAGCGTTCTCTTTGTTGTTAAAACGCTCTCTTCTTCTTTATTCGAACTTTCGCTAATTTAAAAGGAAAGTTTCTCCGTGTCAGCCCGGGATTCTTACCTGGTACCGACGTCGACCAGTCGCGGAAGGGGTAATACTGAAAATTCTCGGACGAAGTCCCAACACCCGTCTTCGTGCGATTCAGACAATATGCGAGGATAAAGAACCCAAATACAGTTCCCAGGCCGACGAGGATAGTTCCTTTAATGCTCGATCTGCAGGGTTTAGCAATTCCGGGCATGCTTCGATGTTGATTTCCTTATTCTGGCTTCCTGTTTCCTTATCTTCTGGCTAAAATATGGAGCAATTCATGAATACATGTCCGGAGTCTCCCATTCTTTTCTTATCTGGATAATGTTGTGACAGGAAATATAAAAAAAATTATAATGTAGAAAATTTCAAACTAGGATAGATTCCTCACCGAAAATATAATTCATTTTGTAGCTTAGACTGTCATTATTCTACGCGGCAAAAATCACTGACTGTGGTTGCTAAAACTGTCCACTTTCAGAAAGTTCAGCAAGAAATGTCTCTCACCCAATGATGCATGCTCATGAATGAGAATTTTACGGAATCAAGAATGATGAATTATGGCGGTAGCGGTAAGATAATTGCAAGCAGACATTCCCATTTTTAACATCATGGTAAAAAAAAAACAACAATCTTACTGAGGCTATGCAATTTCGCTGAAAATTTTAGGAAATCCCTTGTCACATCTAAAATGAGTTACGTAAAAATGCACGTAATTTGCAATATCCCTCATATACCCTGTATATATATATATATAATAATTGTATAATTTTCCGTCTACTGACATGTAAGGTCACGAATATTTATATTCCGCCATTTTTTTTCAAAGGGAATAAAATCTTTTGCTGCAGAAAGAACAACTTTCGACTGTTAGAATTCCGAAGACACTCATGATTGCATTTATGGCTGGAGTTTTTGCTCTTTCCGACCGCTTCAGTCATTCCGGAACAGAAGCATTGCTTCGCGCAGTTGATATTTCCATACGCACTTAATTTTTTAAGTGTGACCATCAATTACACAGTAAATAAATGAAATTCTGAATTTCCGTAAGGTTCGAATTCACACGTAAGGCGTAATGAATATGCAGCTTTTTTGTCTTACATGGGAATATTTTTTCGGCGCTCTGCTCCCATTCAAGGAACCTTTGAGAACCTTTGAGTCCTAAGGCAACATTGAGACACCAGAGACGAGCTCACGAACAGGAGCAGCAACACAAATCACACACAGCAGATTACCGATTGCCAACCAAAGGGACTGCGCTCAATCAATACCACACTCCTAGATCTCATCAAGCAAGCAGATTTGCTAGGATACGGTCGCTATAGCATTTCCATGCATAGGGTGAATGCAGCGACGCGAACAATAGCTGCAGTATGTACATTACATTTTTTATTCAAGTGGATTTCCAAGGTATCGTGATTTATGACAATGAATAAAAAAATCGTGCACCTTAGGAAAAGCTGTTTCAAATGCGTGAGTTACTTGAACCATGGGTCAAACTTCTCTCAATTTACTACAGTTCCTTTTTTTGAGGGGTGGGGGCGGAAGACTCGTGGTCCATCCGGTTCATTCAAGCGCACAGCAGAATGTAGACATCCTGCGCGATGAACTGAATCGTTACAATGCTGTTGCGATATAATGGGACTTTCTTTACAAAAACTCCAGTGCGTCGTGCAATCGTTAGGAGTTTCAATGAATTAGGATTTTCTTCTTTGAGAAAATCCTTCAATTGCCCAGATGTGAAGGGCAGGTAGGAAGAAGAGAAAAACCAAACGTACCTTCTTCATCATTGAAGGGACGGCAAATCTTGCGGACGGAGAGAGCCTCGCGGATCGATGCCGGCCCTGCCAAGCGGCACCGACAGGGACTGGCTCGAGATGCTCTCCTCTGTATGGAAATGTGTGAATGCGTGTTCGCCTCTCCCCTTCAGGATAGCAGGTAGACGGAGTGGAGGATGGAATGGTTCTTCGTTTGGGTGCTCTTCTTTAGCTGCTTTTCCGTTGTTGCACCCGCTTATCAATAATTTCATGTCCCATGAAAGGACTGACATATCTTCTGACAGCCATTGTAACCAAGAAGGTAAGTCTTGCTTTTGTTACACCAAATGTTTACCTACAACTAACATTGAGCATTAATTTTTCACAGTTTTCTTTCGTAAGAGTGCAATCATCTACGGACTGGACATTACCGACCAGACAAAGGATAATGGCATAACGGAGAAGGCCTACATGTCGAGTTTCGCTCATGTTCCCTTTTCCTTCCCCACTCAGTGCTATAGATGCAGTCGAATCGGCATCTGACGTAAGGTTTTACCTTATATTTGGGAGAGAAAATACGCACCATGGCGACCGAAGCATTGACCACCGAGAATACTAATATCACACAGGTAATGAATGTGGGAAGTCAAACAGTAAGATGAGATATCTTTAGAGTTTCTGAGACTGACGTCAGAAGAGAGACAATGGTGATCTGGAAGAGAAAATAATGAAAATCTTACATTAGGACGATGCCACAGTCTCAGGAAAGCTTACCGCAAAGTTTTGCTACCATAGTACTTTTTTTAAAATATAGTTCTTTATAGCTCATAGCTCTTTCTTTCTAAGCACAAGAAACGCGGACAAGAGGGAAAACCTCTGCCTGGCAGACCATCCAAAAAATCGTGAAGACATTGCTCATAGTTTTCTCAACTGCACTTGCTGCACGACTGGTTCCGCAAAATACTTTCTCCGACTTGAAGTGTCATTACCAACGGATGACATCATTAATGCTAATTTGACGGGTTGCAGGGATGGTCAGCGACTACCTCTCTCTTTACTCACGACCACTTCAGTGAAGAAGGAATATGTCGAGGAGGTCTCTGCTCCTGCCTTCACATACTTCCCTCATTCGCCTGTGAAAGCTGGCATCGTTAATGGCAAGAACATCTTTTCGCAATCCGACATCGAACCAAAGAACAACGACTCCTGGATAACTAAATGGGCAAAAAATCTGCTTCCCTCGAAAAAATTCTTCTCTTCTGTCCCGGGAAGTCAAACTTCATTCGGAACAAAACCATCTCTAACAGAGACTCTATCTTGATAATCGAGGGGGAGGTATTTATCTCGACTTCTTTTATACCGTACACTTTATGACTCTGGATTATATCAATATTATCAATATTAAGGGTTGTGCGAGAACTGGAAAGACATGGCCTGATGGAAATATGGGGTATATATTGGGTTTCCATTGTCTCATATTATTGTGAGAGGGACGTTTACATCCCTGGACCACTTTAACACCGTTGATCTTACTAATGTCGTTCCAGTAAAGTGCGCAGTTTTTTTGTATTTCTCCTATTTAATACCTTCTTTCGCTAGAAACTGCATAAACACACAAGTTTCCACAACTACGCTAACCTCACTCACTGCCATTGTTGCCTAAACCCTTACCAAATGTCCGAATAGGGGGCCAATGATTTACCCTGCCACGTGTGCATTTGGAACCTGGTGGATATCCCTCCACATGGAATTTCAAAAGGAAGGTAGAAACACATGCTTCAAATTCTGGCTAAGGAGGAAATTCCACCTGCTCCAAATCCACCAGTGGGATGTCCGCGTGGAATTCCAACTGGTGGGCCATTCCCCTGGTTCAAATCCACTTGAGGAGGCCGAAGTAGATTTTCCTTTTTCTAAAATTGAAATCCTGTGAGGAGTAAAGTTTTCTGATAGGTGCGGACAGCTTGTATGGAACATCTCTGCGATTAGGCGGAATTAGAACGTATTCCCGATGTATTGCAGGAGAGAGGAATCATTCAGGAATCGCCAAAATCTTTTCTCCCTTCTCCACGATCCTCGAATGCAGTTCCTGTTAGTTCTATTTCTTAGGCTATTGGTCTAGCGCAAAAAGAAAGCGGCTACATCTCAGAATATTATCGGAAATAATTTTTGTTTGCTTGTACTGCATATTACATTGGAACGCGAGCCGATTCGCACTAGGACGACAATTGCCAGCTTGTTTTGAGTCATTGTTGTATTTCGACATTATTCGATATTCCATTAATCCTGTTTGAACGATGAGATATTTAACTGTGTCAATGATGTCAAACATAATTTTTCCGTAATGAGCGACTTAGTAATTTTTCAATTTCTTAGACAAGTTTTCGTGCTTCGTTGATCGTTGACATTCTCGGAATCGAGAGTTAACTTTTGACATTTCCCCCTTAATATCGAATGCTAATGAAATCATGGGGGGAAAGGAATTTGCTGTCTCAAACTATGGGTACTCTTCTGCAACTTGGAGTTTTTTAAGTACTTTAGGTACTTAAGTACTGTAAGTTGACGATTCCTTCGTCGAGCAAGGCTGCACATTTAAATCCTGTTGCAACTGCTTCTTCCTACACTCTTCCTTCTTATATGCGTTTACTGCATGGTATTGAAGTTCTGGATGCAAAAGAAATACGGGGAGGTTGCAGGAAGCTGGCCTGTTGGGTGAATTTAAACCGTCCAATTTGCATGAATCCTTATGTTAACTTTTAGCTGCATAATATTACAAAGATTGTATTCCGAAAACTCCTGCGTGTCATGCAATCTATTAGAGTTTCAATGATTTGGGATTTTCTTCATTTCTTCAAACGCTCAGATGTGAAGGGCAGGTAGGAAGAAGAGAAAAACCAAACTTCTTCATAATTGAAGTGACGTCCAATCATGCGGACGGAGAGAGCCTCGCGGATCGATGCCGGCCCTGCCAGACGGCACCGCCAGCGACTGGCTCGAGGTGCTCTCTTCCTTCAATTGAGGGCTCAGAAAAATCTATGAAAGGAAGTCGAAGTTAGAATGTTCTTAGAGGTCACTTCTCGTACTTCTGAGCATTTTTGGCTTTTGTAAATGCGGTGCTGGATTTTTGTGCTTCGTTTTTGGATTTAGACTCCTTTAAAACCTCATTTACTTCGAGAACTATTGAGATAGGTTCATGAGTAGAGAACTAATACATGATATATTTTAATCCCGACTCATGACTCACTCACGTCTTCACGTCCTGTGTCCTGAAGTAAAACACGCTGCTACGCGTTTGGGCCACTATCATAGAAAAAACCTACGCGTACGTGAAGCTTAACGTCCCAGGACGATTTGCCCTTTCGCTAATGTTGCGCTGGAATTCATCGTTGCTCTCCGTTTAGGTCGTAGATGAGGGACTGCAAGGCGAACACCTGAAGCAATTTCAGAGCTGTCACTCATTCATCATTTCATCAGGGATGTCTTTATGGAAATGAGTTATCACTAAATGTTGCTTCTTACCTTCGTGTGCAATGCTGTGTGATGTCGAATATGGGAGTGGGTGTCTTTACATTGCCGGCAGAATCGTCTCCACCGTTCATTAACTTAACGCAGGGAATTTTTACTGATATAAATTAAAATACAAACTAGGAATGGAACAATCATGGAACACAGTTTCCCCATGCAGATGTGTCGAGCGGTAGGACAACTACTAGAACAACTCTGGCATATTCAGAATATTCTTCTTTCATAGCTTTACGAATTATGGTCACGGCACTCTTACAATTAGTTTTAATTTTACCTTTTCATTTAGAAGACTTGGTACTCCCTTCAAATGCAGCTTTTTCCATTAGTGCTCGGTTTGAAGAATAAAAATGTTCTATCATCTTTGGGAAGAAAAATCTCACTTGATCCCCCAATTCCAGGTTAAAAGGGACGGTGAGCAAAGAAGATGTGCGCGGCAGCCAAGTTCTATCATAAAAATACTCGAAAAAGAGAAGCCACGATTGAACTATCACGGAAAAATCGACTCGCGATATTTGTCCTTTTCGCAAAGAACAGTATTGTAGAACAGTTGGTATTTCTCTCCCTGAAGGATCTCGATTGTTTCGAGGCCTTTAGTCAGTCTCTCTCATATCTTCAGCGTGTTCTTATCTCACACCTCTCAAATTCCCAAATTCACTCTGTAGTACGCCGTCCCATGTGAGTAAGACCCTTCCGTGTTTTTTACGTCGTAAAGGATTGGAAGTTCATAAGTCAGCCAAAATTCGCCTAATGTGCACAGAGCGTAATGCCGATTTCCCACATCTGCAAAATAACGAGAGAAGTCCAATCGACATCAGAAGAAAATTGGTCGGAATAATTTATACCTTTTCTTGAGGTTCAGTACTTGCATATTTTATTTGGAAACAATCCTTGTCTGGGGAGGGCGAGCATGTGACGTCTCAGGAGAATCCGCCAAATGTGACTTGCCATTAATCCCATACAAATGGCATTTATCAATAGCCAGTCTGTATTCTTCTCATGCATCAGGAATCCCTTTTGAAATTGAATATTCTCACTTTTGGCCTCTGCGTATGTTCGCGCAAGCTAAAAAAAAAAGAAAAAAAACATGAAAGGTTGCAGGAGAAAGCAGCACAGTAAAGAGGGATTTCATTGCAGTCATCCATTTATGTCACGAAAGTGGAATCCACCTGTCCCGATCCTCTCAAAAAGCATTGACATTTTCTCTGGGAAATAGCGAGCATTTTTTCTAGTCGTTTTTCATTGGGAGTTCTTCAAATGCTTTATTCTAATTTAGGTGGTTTCATGAAACTTGCTGAATTTCTAATGGAAAATTTACTTTGACGTCATTCCATATTTCGCTTGCAATGACCTTTTATCCTCTCAAAGAAAATTCGGCAAAATGTGTTTTTCATCAAGGAAGTTTTTTAACTTTGCTTCACAAAATGCACAATTCTTCCCATAAAAACCAGTTGAACTCTTTATAAAAGCCCTTCATGAGGATCTATTTTTCCGATTGCAAAGTGCCTATATATATTCGGTAGTGACTAGTCGCTCCATATCCATTCCATGCTATATCCACAAGTGTTCCATTGTTCGAGGTTTGACAGCAGAGGAAGAGAGAAGCGAAATGGGAGCCGACCTTCCAGCCACTACTGCTCGTTCTGAATTCGGAATCTTCCCTCGGACACCAGACGCCGCCGGTTCGCATGAAGAATCCAAGTCTCGGTCTCCACTGCTTGGGTGCAATCAATCTATTGAAGCGAATTCTGCATCGAGCAGATTCAGGGCTGGGTTCGACCGCAAGAGTTTGCGCCACCCTGTGTCTCGCGCAGGGCGCCCCATCGAATTCACTGACGGATCTGAAAGCTCGAATATTTCTGAGACCGTTAGACGATCTAGCCAAATGGAAACGTCGAAGAGGCGATGCATTTCATCGAAGCAAAACGGCAGGGCAGTTGTCGCACAAATACCTCGAGGGGAGTTTCGGAATAAACGGCCTTCGGGATTCACTGGGGACTCCGAGACTCAGAACCGTCAATCCCAACTTGCAAGTCGATCAGAATCGAGGGGAACGTCTGTATCATCGCGAGGCTCCAGAGCAGTCGCGGCTCAGTCACCTCGAGCTGGAAGTTTCGCGAACCGAAGATATGACAGTGCATTTCGAGGGCCTGCAGGACAAGAACAGGAATCATCAGCAGAGTTGACGCGGATTCCTGAGTCTGAGGAGTCAGCAGCATCTGCGGCATCAGAAGCATTCGAAGCTTCAAGAATGTCGGCTGAAGCTTTGGCTTCTGGGGAGTCCCGTGACACGGCAGTTTTTATTGTATCAGCCACGCCAGAAGAATCAGCCGCATCGGCAAATTCGACTCTAACTGGAGATGCCACGGGATCGTCAGCACTTGGAGAATCTGTAATATCAGCGGTGTCTCGAAAATTAGAAAGATCATGGGAATCTGCACCACGGGAATCATCAGAGGAATCAGGAGCAACAGGGCAATCCACTCTGTCACGAGAATCTGGGGATTCAAGAGGATCGAAAATGTACAGTGAGGATCACTCGATTGAAGCAGCAGGGCCATCCGACCCGCGTGGAACATCTGAAAGCCTAGCGGTAGAAGATAAGGGAACCAGGGGAGCAAAAGCACCCTTATCGGAGAAACCTAAAACTGAAAATGGAATGATATGGAACAACCTCTCGGCCCAGGGGGTGACAGAAAATGAAACCGTGGCGTTTCTTCCTCTATCCGCAACCTGGGACTCTGGAAGGGAAATTGCCCGACGGACTGGAGCATCAGGAGTGAACATGACCAGTAGCTCTAAAGTTGCTAGTGCCGCAAAGAGTTTGATGTCCAGTGCACGAAATCAATCAAGCAAAGGTTTACCGAGTCGTGTTTCGGAGGCGTCGAGAGCGGCCAGTGGAACCTTCTTTGTCACACCTTCGATGGCTAATGCCACCGCAAGGAAAGGCTCTTCCGGGAGTAGAATGGAAAGGGCTGCGTCATCAAAGAGACCAGAGATATTTGCAGCCGCAGAGAGTCAGGGACTGCCACCAAGCAGTACAGAAACGGCATACGAAGACGTTCCCGATCCAGCAGATGGTTTCAGCCTCATACGAGAGCATTCCTCCATCGCAGCTTTCAGCAGCATCTTCAATCTCTACCCCAGCCCACGCAAAGCCAGCAAATTGGCTCTACTGGCAGCCATTCTGTATGGCGTCATGGCTGCATACTGTCTCGCGACCTTGTCTCCCTCTCAAATGACCGAGAAACACATCGTATGGTACGTCGGGTCGATCGGGGTGTCTGTTCTCACCTGCGGCATGTATTTCGGCGAGAACGCATTCGATCGCGAACTTTTGACGTTCCTTACGAAGCAATGGTCGTGGATCATGTCTTGCGTGGGATTCCCCCTCTTAGCAGCCGCATACTACGACATCTACAGAGAAAAATTCGGTCGAACCCACTTGGCCCTGCTCTCGCCGCCGTTCATCGCTTATTTATCTCCTCGATACCACAGAGCGGTGGACCTGGTGTGCGAGGCGATCGCGACGATGTGCCTGTATTCCATCGCCCTCGTAGGCGTGTGGCACGGGAATCCATTCGCGATCGTCGCATCCATCGCCACGTCATTCGCCGTCGTCGCGATCGGCAAGAACGGCGTCCGATTCTGCTCCGACGCCGTGGAATACCGGGAGATCCATTTCGCTCTCATGACCATCAACAATGGCCTCTTTCTCGCTGGCTTAAATCGCGCCATCGATCAAGTGGCGGGAAGAATCTAATGTCAAAGAATATTGCGGACCAGCTTTTGCGGGTTACCATTGGAGTTTGGGTGTAGCGATCGAGGGCTCTGTGCAGATTTTACGAAGTACTTCGGGATCATGAATATGATTCATGAACAATCTGATATGTCGAGATATTCATTCCATATATCAAGCGGAATCATAGCACTCTTTCCAACACACACTACACGAATTCGGTCCCACTCAAATTGACCACCATCATGACTTTCATAATGTCCTTGCGATTGCACTTCGTAACATGTATGGGCGGTCGAGTGAATGCATTTCGAAATGCATTAGAATTCATTCGTGGATTTTTCATTTTCGGATGTCATTCTCATTGAGACTTCCTTCCGTAACTCACGCCGTGTTTTACAACCAATTTATATTTGATTTTATATTTGATATCCTCTTGTGATTCTTTAACAGGAAAAACGGACTCATCTGCCAGCCTAATTCCTTAAATGTTGACGAACAACCATCACCTTGCGAAAACGACAGGAGCTGGTCAGGGCTCTTGAACAAACAACTTGGCATTTCGAGTGTTATGCAGTAAATTGAGAATTTGTTCTGTCCGGATATTGAATCTTGGCTTTGACCAGGACGATCTGCCTTGATTTGCATTCGGCTCGTATTTGCCGATGCATTTTAACATTATTTATCTCGGCTTTCCAGTATGATCTCTTTTTGCAGAAATAGCCAACTAACTCAGCTATATGAAAGGAGAGCCAATTTCCACATTACTTCATCATTAGGTTTCACCATGTTCCAACATGTTTTCAACTTGATGAAAATATGAAGACGAACATTCGACTGGAAAAATATCGTCGCGGTTCTTTTAGGAATAATTCTTGAAACTGAATCTGAACAGAGTGGCAGAAGATTTCGAATGTATATTTCGGCACTCGAGCCAAAAGGACAGGGTGAATTAGAAAGAACGGTGAAAAAGATGGGAGGAAATAGGGAAGAAGGGGGGAAGTCGAAGAGAACTAGACGGACTTGCCTACCCTTTCACCGCATTGGCGTCTCCTAACTCCCAGGAGACGCCAATGCTTCCTCCCGTGACGCCTCCAGGAGGAGATTGGAGGTTTAAATTTCCGTCTCCCAGTTAAGGAGCTAATTTAAAATGCAAGGATGACATTGAGGGTTCTATCATGGATACCTGCCCCATAGTTTCCGACTTTTGCCTTTGATCTGAGATACCAATCGAATTTATGTTCGTTGTGAAGAAACACAGCAATCACATTACCGTATTCTTGAAATGATTTGGTTCAGCAAGGTATTGCAGCCAAAAATAGGACACTTCAAATTGTGGACTTCATCGCCTTGCGGGAAAGGAAACTGTCGCATGACAGCAAAAGCAAAAACGGAATAGCACCCCACCAATACCCTACGTCCAAATTCGTGGATGCTACGCTTTGTTAATAGCAAATATGTCCTAATGAAAGAGTAGGAGATACTTAAGCGAGGCTTGAAATTATTTGCAATCTTATTCCTGAAACCTGTGAACCAGAGGTACCATTCAGATCCTAGTGGAAATTTGGACTCCGGCATCACCCTATCGGTAGACCCGATGAAACGACAAACAGGCATCCAAGAGAAGTGCTGCAAGCAAACCTACCTCTGCGGAAAGGGAATATTGTAGAGCGAGAGATCGGTCCCCTCCTGCAAGGTCATGCTTCCAGATTTTCCAACGAAGCGACAAGAAATTGCTTCTGTTAAATGAAGGTTTTAGCATTTTTTTTTACGGCAATGTGAAGTCGTATGAGATTAATTGAGATTCCGTTCATTATAGTATATTGACACATTCCAACACGTTCAGAAAAGACTTCGTAAAACGTTTCCTTTCACCATATGAACAATTCTTAAATTTGCTCGAATGATGATTTACAGTAATGTTAAAACTGGTAAGTATAATTTTGTAATTGTCTGAAAGCTCTGGGAAAGCACTGCAAGAAGTCCTAAAATACCCCTACAGGCTACGTGGCTTCATTTACAGCTGGATTTATATTTCTCCACTCCAGACAAGGGGAACAAATAATAATTCCCCCCGACCAACTTAGATTTTATGCTTGTCGCCTAGCATCTTCATATGCATCCCAATCCTCACTAAATCTTCTGGATTGTGGATTCTCCTCGTGAATTCCCGTGAATTCCCTTGGAACAGTGTGTGAATGCGTGTTCGCCTCTCCCTTTTGGGTAGCAGGTAGGCGGGGTGGAGGATGGAATGGTTCTTCCTTCGGGTTCTCTTCTTTAGTTGCTTTTCCTTTGTTGCACCAGCTTATCAATAATTCCATGCCTCATGAAAGGACTGACATACCCTCTGACAGCCATTGTAACCAAGAAGGTAAGTCTTGCTTTTATTAAACAAGGTGTTTACCTTGAACGTTGAATATTAAATTTTCACAGCTTTCGTTCGTAACAGTGTAATCATCTACGGACAGGTCCTGACCGACCAGACAAAAGGTACTCGCACAATGGCGAATGCCTACATGTCGGGTTTCGCTCATGTTCCCATTTCTTCCCCCCTCAGTGCTAGAGGTGCAGTCGAGTCAGCATCTGACGTAGGGTTTTACCTTATATCCAGGAGAGAAAATACGCAGCATGGCGACCGAAGCATTGACCACCCAGAAGACTAATATCAGAGGTAGTGAATGTGGAAAGTCAGACGGTAAGATGGGATATCTTTTTCGAGTTTCTGAGACTGACGTCAGAGGAGAGACAATGGGGATCTGGAAGAGAAAAGAATGAAAATCTGCTACTGGGACGAAGCCACAGTCTCAGGAAAGTTTATTACAAAGTTATGCTATTACAGTACTTTGCTAATCGGTATCTTTGCTTTTTTTTTAAGCACAAATCACGCGGACACGAGGGAAAATCTCTGCCGGGCAGACCATCCTGAAAATCGCCAAGACGTTGCTCATCGTTTTCGCAACTGCACTTGCTGCACAACAGGTTCCGCAAAATACTTTTTCCGGCTTAAGTGTCATTACCAAAGGAAGAAGGTATTCATGCTAATTTCACAGGTTGCGGCGATGGTCAGCGACTACCTCTCTTTCCCCACGACCACTTCAGTGAAGCAGGAGTATGTCGAGGAGGTCTCTGCTCCTGCCTTCACATTCTGTCCTCGGCCACCTGTGAAAGCTGGCGTCGTTAATGGCAAGAGCACCTTTTCGCAATCCGACATCGAACCAAAGAACAACGGCTCCTGGATCAGCCAAATGGGGAATATATCTGTTTCTCTGGAGAAAATTCTACTCATCGGTCCCGGGAAGTCAAACTTCATTCGCAACAAAACCATATCTAACGGAGACTCCATCATGACAATAGAGGGTGAGATATTCATCTCCACCTTTTATATAAGGTACAATTTATGACTCTGGATTCGATCAATAATATCGATTGTGCAAGAACTGAAACGATATGGCTTGATGGAAATACGAGGTACAGTATATATTTAGCTTGCATTGTCACGAATTATTGTGAGAGCTATGTTTACATAATCGTGCCACTTAAACACCGTTGATCTTTCTAATATCATTTCATAAAGCTATGCATGTGTTCAGTGCACTTCTGTTGGTTAAAAGCCTTCTCTCGCCAGAAACTGCACACAAACCACACAAATTTCCCTCGACTGGGCTAACCTCACTCACTCTCATTGCTGCTTAAACGTTTACGAAACGTTCAAAGGGGTGGCAATTAATTCAAGAATAGTGGACGCATATATAGGGATTTCTTGACTGGAGTAACAATAAACATTTTCTTGAATTCTACATTTAGCTGACAGAAATGAAACTAAGTTGAAAAAAATTAATTTAAGAACCAAATGATATACAATACATCATGTCTACAAGGTCATGATCACTGTTGAGACTGTTTTGGCGAATGAGTTTGAACATTTGATATGTGGCTATACCATGGTTCCAAATTTACTTTATATTTAAGAAAGGGAGCCCAGATACTTGTGAGCAGGGAAATTTGACAGAAATGTTCTTTGTGAGCTGTAGGGATGAAGTCTCATAGAGGAATCTGCACAGGCACAGGCCACATTCAATGTTGGTAGGACTAGTGAAAACATGCAGCCCATTCTGAGCAAACCCTTACCGAAAAAGTACTCAGCCAGACCAAGAAACTGAAACATTAATAAAGAAATAGGCTTGGTGATGCTGAGTCGAAGTCCAATTCAACACGGCCTTATTTCCAAGATTCTGTAATTGGTTTGACCTCGATTCCCCTATGTATTATGTTGGTATTCATCTTATATGGAGTGACTGGTAGTCTCCCCTTTCTTTGATTTATGAATAATGTTATTTGATATAAAAAGATGGACGTTGTATTCCTTACAGGATATGCTGTTGGACAGCTTTCTGGCCTGCACTTCAGCCTTACTCATTATGTCTTCGCGCAAATCCATACCTACCATTTTCAGCAGGAAAATTCTCAACTATGGTTTTTGAAGCCTTTAGGCCTCTGCTAGTTGCACTGAGAACCTCGAACAGTCTCAGCGAGGACATGTGATGTTAGGTCAAAATTCAGTCGATATCATCATTCCCGAATCATTTCCACAAGGATGTCTGGATAAATCCGTCAACGAACATCTATAGGCACATGTGCTACCATGCCCATATCAGTAATGTTATGTGGTCCATTTACCGGCAAGGGGGATTCCATCTCCCGACATGATTACAGGAGCACTGCAGAAAAGCTAAATATGCATTTATTCCGAATGGGTTGGCCAGGCACCTATTAAAAGTACTTCACCGAAATGAATTAAATATGATATCCAGTAACCTCGGTAATGAGTTCAGAAGGTTAATGGGATCTAATTTTGTTTACGTGATTGAAAAGACTACAAGAAAAACATTACTTCGCTGTTAACCCTCTTCAGTTTTCCACATCCCTTACGAAAAGATCATATAGGATCCTATAAGATTTTTGAAACTTAAAGATCTTATAGGATTCCTATAGGAATCTCATAGAGTTCCGTTAGGATCCTATAGGATTCTTATTGGATCCTATAGGAATTCTATGAGCTTTGTATGTTTCAAAAATCGCATAAGATCCTATAGGATCTTTTCGTAAGGGATAGCGTTCTTTAAAATCATCCTCAGTCTAGCTCACTTAATGGGAAAGAATACAAAGAAGGAAATTGAATTATGCGCGGGACGAATTCCTGAAGATCTCCATCTGCGATGTAGGAGAATTTAAGGATTCCTGAGAGAATTCTTATGTCTAAAGCTTCATCATAAATTGCAAGCCCTTGTATTCCTTCTTCTAGCCCTCTTACCTTTCCTTCACTTCGCTTGAATAACTGCTTCTTTCGCCTGTCGACCTTATCCTACATGTCTTTCATTTTCATGTGAATATTGACGTCCATCTCCTTTCCTCCGGAATGGTCGTGCACGTCCCTTCCGACCTTGAGTCCTCCGCAATGACCCACGTCTAATTATCCAGCTATCAACCGTGGAGTTAGAGGACGATAGTCATTCATTCTGGGAACATTTGTAGGAGGCGGGAGATGGAGCGAGAGGGTTTTCGCCTCCCAAGACGAATATCACCCACAGAATTGTGCTTACCCCTACTTCAAGTGTTTCACTCTGACGGCCGATATTGGCATCAGCACCGGCTCAACGAAATGCACAAACTACTACTTCAAGTTCGATCTGGAATCACTGAGTACCTTCACGAAGAAATCGCAGGTGGGCCAACCATTTCTTTAGAACAACCCCTTAAGTGGCATGAAATGCACTGTAAATTGCTCTGTCTTTCATCTGCGATGAACAAGGATTTTTCGATCACGGCTATCGATGAATGTCACAATGCTGGAAGCCGTCAAACCCATTCTTTCATCACGATGGCAAACGGGATTTGCAGACCCCTTAGCACAAAGCATGCAAAATCAGCGTTTCTCTATCGTGTGTCACGGCACGTCACGGCATGGTTCCAGAAGGTCAACGAAACTACACTCAGGCAATAAAGTCATAGGGAGAAAGGGAAATATGAAAATTGAACTTAAAAAAGTAAAATCGAGTGCAACTAACAGGTAACCTGATAATTTTCTATTTAAAATTAAAAATGACTAATTTGGCAAAGAAATCACGGATTTTTTAAGCATGCAAGTTAACGTGATAGTAGAGGGTCCTGCGCTATTCCCCTCCATTCCTAATGAGTTAGCAATAAATTGAGAACCAAGATGTTAGATAAATATCACAGCCACTGCGGCTTGAGAGAATGGACACCCAATGAAAGTGAGAAATCTAAAGCAAACAGAGAAGCACATGATCAAATGACAGCTTACGTCCTATCACACTCTGTGTCGAAAACACCTTATATACAATACTGCCAATAGTGGAATTGAATGTTGATATTTGAGAACTGACTTTTCACCTCAGTAATATTGCCTACAGTCGAATTCCTGTCATTTGCTTGCGAGGGATGCGGGCGATTCTGTGAAAGATTTGGAGAGTCACCCTCCTGGCGTCTACTTTGAATGTGAAGCATCCTCTTCCAAATCTTGGATGGATCAGACCTGCAGGGTTGTTCATAACCAGGAAATTTGAGACCTCATTCCTGCATTTGTTGAAAAGGCATGAGTGAGATATTTATATTTGGGTATACAGGAAATGCTGCACTTTAAACTACAAACGTAACATTTCTTCAAATATTGACATTTTCATTGTTGAACAGCTGAAAAAGTTTTCGATTTTTGGAAAATATGGATGTCATTTGGCACCACGTAGTAAGATGTCTCTCAAAGTTCAACTCGCGTATAACCATCATCGTAAAATTTAGCCTGAATTAGTCTGGGACGATAAGAAAGTCGCCATAAATGAAGTACTCGTTTGTAATTACTCTTTCAAACATGCCAATATTCCTTGAAATACCGATTCATTCATGAATGCTTACTTCCTCATATGTCTATTTGCAGCCACAGATCGATTTCTTCATTCACGATCGCAGAGAGAGCTTCGTTGGATTGCGGATCATGAATGTGGCCGGAATCTCCCTGCACAAGAACACTGTGACCAATCTCTTCATCACTCCAAAGTTCATCCAGAATCTGAACAAGGTCGACACCCCATGTAATTCGGATGAAACCTATAGTTGGAACGAGGTAAGATGATTTTGACTCTTTGGCTAAAGCAAAAGTAACATTTCAATTTCTTCTCTCCCCTCTCATTGCAGTGTGTGGAGAATTGTGTGTGGAAGCATATACAGGCCAACTCGAACGTTACATGCGTCACCAGCTTGCTTCTCAACAGGAAAGTGGATCCTCTCCACCCAGAATGCCTCACTGTTACAGATGAAAAAGAATTCCTCTCTCTTGTCAATGCGATAGAGTTCGATTTTCCACCCGAGAAATGCAGGTGCAAGAGAAGGTGCAGTATTGTAGAATATCTAGCTGAACGAGATCCTTCGACCACTTGTGACAGAGCCTTTGCTGGTGATCTTGCCGGAAAAGCCATCCTCACCTTCAGTTTCCCATCCAAATGGGTAAGTTGGCTGATGAAAAATTACGATATGCAAAAGCTCAAATGCCGTTCTGCAGAGATTTAGAATTTAAGTTGAATGTCATACGTATTAATATATATTTTCGAATACTGGATTGCTATTGGTCAGAAAATAACCAGCGTAATTTGCCCAAGTTCGAGGGGTTTTTCTCTTGGCATGGGAATATCCATCGCAGGCACTCATTTTCGATGCCATGGTGGTTTTTAGTGCAGCATCCACTTCTTGCGTTCTTGAGAGATGAACAGGGAGCATAATTAGGGTAATCACACCTTCATATTATCACAAAATCTCGTCTCTTTAGAGACGAGATTTTGTCAATGAGGTGAAGTGCACCTAATTTCAAGAAGGATATCCCTAAGTTCGAGAATTCGGAGATTTTTTTAAATGGTGACCTTTTACACTTTCAGCAAAGCCAATGTGCTGGTTTACTACATTTTTCATATTTTCGCTGATTTTAGTAAAATTTCTCACAGGAACTCCACTGATTGCACTCTTCCTTCCGTTACGAATGAGTGACGACTGTGCACACTGATGAAAGCACTTACGAGTATGCCACACCTGCATAGGAAAAAGAAAACTAATGTTGTTGCGTGGATGTTGGTGCAAGAAAACCCGATTCAAATGCACGTATGATACTTCAAAGGTCACATTGTAAACGCATCCTTAAAAATGTTGAGGCATGTCTCAAAGTGCTCAACTCTTGCAAAGTTATTGAATATTCTTTCTTATTAATTAATTATTCATGAAGCGGGCAATATGCTCGATTGTACTCGTTCTGGAAGGCTTCAAGTACCTCCTCATTATTAATTCATCACTGAATTACACCCCTGAGGGTACCCATGGTGTCATTTGAAGCACATTTGATGTGCATTCAGGCACAGTGAGAAGCACCTGAGGAAAAATTGCCGCCTTGAACATTTACTGTTGCACGGAACACACAATGCATCCAGATTGCAAATATTGTTTGGGTTCTGCTGTGAAATTTTGCAAAATTTTTCATTTAAGTAGAGCATTCACATCCATTCGCGATTAAACTTACATTCTCTCTTTCCATTTCAAGGGTGGCATTTTAAATTTTTTCCAAATTCCTAAACCGGTTTTTCATATTGCGAAGGAAAAACTTTCAAGAATCAACGGACGATCCCCGGAAGTTTGAGCTCTTTTCTTATATTCATGGGTCTGACAGTCAAAAGCTCCAGTCTGTATCAAAATAAAAGTCAAGCCTTCCAAATCATAACCCACCGGGTAAGGAATTTCTGTGAACCGCCAACAAAGGCTGCGTCTTCGGAAGGGGACGCCCCTAATTGCAAGAAGCATTCCTGTTTTCCCCAGACAGCTTCAGACATTCGACGTAAGTCCTCCAGATGTGAGAAGATACGATGGATGTTTGTAGGATGACTACCTGGCTGTATTCAGAAAGCAAAGAAGCAGGAAGAAACCCTTTAATCGTTTTTTTTAAATTTCATGTAGCGCCGGCCAAAAAACCAAGGTACCACTGTTTTTTGACAAATTCCTTGCTTATACATAACAGGAGGGGACAAGAAAAAGTGAAAACATGTGCCTGCAGCGTGTGACGAAGCGCCTATAGAAAAAAATGTTGGCAGGGTGCACTGTTAGCAAATATGGTTCAGCTTTTATCTCCTAAAGGGTGTTTCAATTGCAACTCATGTTTATCCTTTGTGGGTTTATTCTATTTAGTCTTCTTGATAGGTTAAATTAAATACTCCCTCTGTCTCAAAATAAAACCGGTGAATTGACTTTATTTTCGTCTCAAAAAGAAACATGTGTTTGCCTCACTGTAAATATCTAGCTTAATCATCAATAGATATGAACTTGTTGGCGCGCTCGATGACATCTTCTGGGCGTTTGACATTCTCCGGTAGCTGCCCTCTGCGTTGCAGACTTGCCTTACCTAAATGTGGAATTTTGTAGTGCATGCCGCCATCAATAGACATCACTTGAATCATGCATGTCTGCCATGTCAAGATGTTGTTCAGTTTGTCTGGCTCCATCATCCAGAATGCCTGCTCGGTAGCTGCAATTAGACACTCTAAGTTCTTTTGAGTGAGCTGATGTTGGAGTGATTGTATCGCTCGGAACAGCCCCAGATCCAGAACATTCATATCAGGACTGTTTGATGGCTGGCATGTCATGATGATGTTGAATCCGTCCTTGATAAGCGCTGCAGCCAAGTCGGTTTCTGTGCCAGTAGGATGTGGTTTAGCGTTATCTTGCTGGATGAGAATGGTGTCAGTAGTCTTGCCGGGCCACGAACGAGGCCACTTCTCGCGGATCGCCGGCAGGACATTGTCAATCAGCATCTTCTTAACCTCTTCCTTGGTTATTCTCTCGATGCATTTCATCTCCATTGTACCACGCGGCCGGTTCTTGCTGTTGCGTTTCGCCGGCTCCTTAAACACGAACGGGAAGATGCCGATCTTCCCGTCGAACTTGCAGTTCTTGTACGAGTCATAACGAGGGCGGGCCACGGCAGCAAGAAACATGACTTTAGTGATAAACCGTTTGCTGTTAGCAGTACGGAGCGGCGGTTCCTCGTCTGGAGCTAGATAGAACTTGCCATTGGACTCGGTGATATAGAACCAATTCTCGTCGATGTGGACCATGTTCATGCAGTCTTGAAACATTGGTGAATTCTCTGAATCTAACTTCGACAGACAGAATCGGACGCGCTCGATCTTGTTCGCATCTGTCAGGAATGGTTTGATTGCATTCGAATGACGCTTGATCTGACCTTCCTTCACTCGTCGACGGATGGTCGCAGTGGACATGTTCATCTTGGCGGCCATAGACCGAATGTTCTTGCGTTGGACCAGCGGTATCTCCTTCAACTTATTCATGTCGAGAACCTTCTTCTTCCTTCCTACACGGCCTCGTTTCAGGGATGAAACATTCGCAGAAACTGCCCCTCTAGCAAGAGATTGCCTGCCTCGCTTCCAGATTCCCGAAATTGTATCTCGGGTCACACCGAACCGCTTGGCAACATCGTCCAAGGCACCTTTGGGAAGCTTATCGGGTTTTTCTGGGTTCTTCACCTTGGGTAACAGGCATTCGTACATTGCTTGACGTTCTTCATCGGTTAGATTTGGTTTCTGCTTGCTAGCTGTGCCAATGATTGTGCCGGAAACATGAACTAGAAGCATGTACGGTAGCGTCAGGACCAAGATTCGCTTCTTCGACCGATGGGACAACTTGGGCAGCTGTGTCTACTCGTCCTTCAACCATATTCGCATTGGTATGCTCCATATCAATCAATTTCTAAGTACCGGCAACGATCGCAGAAACACCTGAAATGGCACAATTTTGACGCCACTTTTCTCAACTTTCCAGTTAGCCCCTAACCCTAAAAATTTCGAAGCTGGGTTCAGAATAGTTCAAGCTTAATATCTGACGCCTTCCTAGTGCAATTCCTTGGTACCATTTCTTAATCCCAAACTTTTACTAAAACACCGGTTTTATTTTGAGACAGAGGGAGTATCCTTTTAAAAAGGTTAAATAATTAACCGTCGAGGATAAATATATAACCTGTGTAGTATACACGTAATCACGAAGGTGAGAGGCTTTCCTCTAACCCCAATGAGTGCCCCAGACGTCACTCACCAATTACATCATCCAGTCACCAGGTCGAATAAGTTCGGGAATGATTTGGGGACACACGATTTATTGAGTTCAAATGTTCCATGAAGATGAAGGAAATATGTACTGGCTACTGTTTGTGAAGACAAGCTTCTTTTGATCAAAGATACAGGAATCTGTCTCAAATATGAGAATAATAAATGAAGAAATGTCCGCGTTTATTACTTCCTGAGACAAGGCGGAACACAGGACGAGGTGATATAACATAGCTTTGAGGGTGATTCCCAGGAAAGAGGAAAGGACTATTCTTTGTACTGTTGAAAACAGTAGCACCATAACTCCATCTATTAGTCTAAAAGGGAACGTTACATCGCACGAATAACTCTTCCAAATGGTGTTTCACCGTCATCTATAAAGTTTCTTCTGGTTAACCTGAAAAGATTAAAACCTGAACCCTGATCGGTAACATCCGATTTCTATGAGAACTATCTCTCTGGAAGTAAATATGCAGCCTCAAAAAGAATGTATTTACTCATTTTCTTTATGGTCTATTTGAAAATTTTTCTGCGAATTCGCCTTTTCCCCATTCATTTGAGGGTTTTACGAAAGTGAGAAACTGGCTCATCTTCGGGGTGGGTCATGAGTCCAATACCTATTTAGAGCATAAGCACATACCAGAGCAAGGACAGTCCACCAAACCTGATACATAAGGCCCACCTTGTACATGCACTACTTTCCCTCGCTTTTAATAAAGACTATCACTTAAATATTACCTTTGTCTTTTCAGCTGGAGAAACTTTATTTTTCCTCAAAAGACCATTTCCCCTTTCAGTGTTTCACATATTTAACCTCAAGAGGGAAAATAGTTGTACCTATTCTCAAGGTACATTCATTTTCCACGTTATATCGAATTAGGAACACGATGGGGTTGTGTTCCGAAGTTTGAGAATCTCTAATCGTTCATGATCTATGTGACAAGAGAGGATAGTAATCTAGTCGTAGTATTACATAGCTCTAGTATATACGCTTGTGTAGCATAAAAAGACGAAAGAGTTGCAGAGGAAGCTGGAAAAAAAATTTTTGAACATGACCTGCTGATGTTGTCAGAAAAGCACCGAGAGTCCAATCATCCGGGCTCCAAGACCTTAGCTCTAGTAAATGATGGGTACCTTCATGCTCCAGGCCCTATAAGCAAATTGATCCCCCATTCGCCTTCTCCACTCACCAGACGATGCGATAAGATGTGATTGGCAATATTTTGGCATATAGCATCGAGTAAGAGGGATCGAATATTATGCTATCTCGAACTTCAGCACATTTTCTGAGGCGCTCGAACTTGGGTAAATTACACTATTTTCATCTGGAAGGTTAAGGAATGTGTAATCTCTCAGCATATCAAATTGAGAAAATCTTCAATTTAAAAAAGTCCAATTAATATGATATATAGCATCATATTGTTATTACGGTTGATTTATTTAATTATAATGTTAACAATAGCCGAAGTGCTTGAATGAGTAGAATCCTATAACCTATTCCCAAAATGAATGGGCTAATCAATGCAACTTTAATTATTCAAATATATGGTAGGAAAAAATTGATACCTTTCAATTAATAGAATTTCATCTCTAGTAACTTCAAATGATTGTATGTATCAAGAAAATCCAAAACAGCAACTTCAACATCAAAGAGCAGTTTGTCACATTGGATCAATTCATGGATGAATACGACGAAATGGGCATGCCGAAAAATCAGGATGTTTTATTTTTATTATGCTTTCGTCGTTTATATTGAATAATTTCTCTTGCTGATATATTAATGAGGTAAATTAGTTAGGGGACTGAAATTGCAGCATCTACTACCGGATTTGCGTATACAGCATTTGCATTGACTTACTACTTAACTATTCGTGCATTAAGTAATTGTATGACTTATTTCGGAATGCGAATACTTGGTCCACCCAGGTAGCAAGGGATCTTCCAACATACATCCGTGGGATATTTGTTTCAGCCGTACAGAAATTCGCTGGATGCAGGAAATATCCAGCGGATTTCTTAAGGAAATGCTTTCAGGCATTCCTATTGATGATCTCCTGAATTTCTCGAGAGTAGGCATGGAATCCTTACACTGGAAGTACTGCATAAATTCCCAAAGATGTTCAGTGAACATCTGCAGTACTCTGAATGGTATTGCTTCCTTTGACTTCCTTTAATCTCTGCATCCATACGCCGGGGATATGGCAATGTTATTCTGAAGCAAAATAAACTCGAAGTTCGAACGCATTGTGTGTACACAGCCTCGCAATGCGCAAGATGCTCCTAATTTATTAAGGGTGTTACGAGCATGTGCAAAAGAGCTGCCCATAGAATCATGCGACAACATGAAGCATCCTCCATCTACCTAGGTACAGCGGAAAAATTTCCTGGAGTGTCCAGCTGGGTTTCCTCTCTCGAGAAATGAACTCATGAATGCTTATTTATTTCCCTTAGTTGTGCATGGGAAAAGATCGAGTACAAGATTAAACATAACTTTAAACCATCCAGTAGCATCAGGGGGGGACGGAAATACATTTAGCTGAAGTTCATCGCATCCAAGGGGATATTTTTGGAATCTTAAATGTCTTATAAAAATATACTTAAGTTTGTATACATTTAATAACCTTAAATGTATTATAATAAAGAAACTGCCATATGGTAGATCAAATGGAAGTCCTTCCCCAACATTCTAAGAAGTTCACAGTACATCCACCCTTGTGAGAATCACTTAAGCCTCTTGCATGTCCGCCAGGCAAACTTGCCAAACATAATGTGCTTACGGATTCGAACTCTGGTCGTCTCCAGATATCCAACGTATCCCACCACCACCACAAGACCATGTTTGCAGGCGTGAGGATCTATTTCAGATGCTCGTTGGATGACTATTGCTACCTCGGTTGCACTGAGTTGATCGTGAGCGGCCAGCATATAATTTGAATAGGCGAATAGACTGAACTTCATATTCTTCCGTGGCTGAATGCATATTACGAATCATGCCGCTAGGAAATGACTCTTACCTGTACCATTACGTTAAACAGCTGTTCCGTTAAGTACAGATGATTTGGAATCAATTCCTCATTGCCAATTATCTTGACATTGGTGACGTTCCTGTCGTTCGTCACAGATGTATCATGTTGTCGAGAACCCCAAAATAACCATGGAATCATTGCTGTCAAATGTTGGAGGAATCGTTGGAATCTGTGTCGGCCTATCCATCGTCTCCCTCTACGAGATGTTGCTGGAAACTCTCAACTTTTTCTGGGAGAATGTGCGGAGATAAACCTGGATCGGCAACATACCAAATGGATTCTGACATCACAATGGCACTAATATATTCAACGTTCAAAAGAATGATAATGCTTTCTCCTTCATACTTTCGGCTGTTTCAGACTGTTTATCTCCAAAAATCGGGGAGGGGAAGACTCTTTCCTGGAATTATTGCTTGCAATCGAGCCTATTTTCAAGCAGCACAGTAACCAGTTTTCAGAACACTTCAGCTTGGACGAAATCATGGCTTCCAACTTGGTCGATTTTAAGTTCCTTCGTTATTTTTCCTTTCTGATGGTGAGACATGCCACACTTCATATGCGTTCTGTTATAATTGATTAAAACGTTTCCAGAGTTTAGACTCAGCAACAGGGAACTGGTGTTAAATATGGTTCAAGGGTGTGAGAAACACTGAGAAAAAGTATTTCCCATGCCTCACTCACAACGTGCACGCATTAATCCATTCTGAAAAAAAGCCGCACGTATCAATATTCTTAAATCAGCTTAAATCTAGCTTACAGGTATATTGAGAAATAGTTTGGTTGAACTTGAAAATCTAGGAGGAACTAAAGATTCCGATATAACCTTCCCCTCGTAGTTCCATATTAAAGTGCAATCCCACCTCTATTCTTGTGTTCCCAAATTTGTGTTTTTGTGCTTCACTTCCATGCAGGCACGATCAATAAAATACAATTTCACCTGAAAATAATTCCATTTCTTTCCTCGTGCATGGACGCCAGGAAATAGAATTTCCCGTGTGGCACAGCAACGTTGAATAGACGTTGAATATATGTATATATATCGACCTGGAGACGTTGAGTAAACGTCGAGAGTACACGTAGACTCGACGTAGAAATGGGAATATCATCTACGTGGATTAAACGTAGGTTTGGAAACGTTTTTTCCCTGTGGCTTTTCCAATTACTCCTTCCGTCATAGAGGTTCGCAAGTAATACAATCCAACCAAGAAATTCACCAACACAATATATTTATTCCTTTAGACATTTTATACAATTACTCCTCATATTGATATTTCCAGAATGTCAACATCAACCACAACCAAAGAAACCACATTATCCTCTTAGAGCAGGATTCATCAGCTACTCAGGTAGTTCCAGCTCCTCACATATATTGTGTAAACATCAGTCACTATGAACCGCAAAACGATGAGAGCAGGGTTAGTCAATAATGATATCCTGAAATCCAGAGATTAATATTCCTGATGAGGGAATATTCAATGTGATATGCCCAATATAGTAAAGTGTACAACTGTTCCACTTCTATCATGAGCATATTGAGGATCATTACACTGTCAAGGAATCCAGTGAGCCTTTCTGGATTACTTAAATAGATAATGGAGAGTTCCAAGGATTCACTTTTAACTTCACTTTGCCCATTCAGCTCTTCAGATGATAACTTTTGCACCTCAATATCAAGAGGAAAAACTGAAATAATCTAATGCTAGATGAGTCAGCCAATAATTCCTATATACTGGACTATCAATAAGTAAATGCTGGTTCCTTTCTCTTCAAAAATTGCATTTAAAATGTAACAGACAAATCATGCGAAATTTCAAATACGCTGTGATGCTGGGTATTTTTAGAGCAGCAACACAATTTTTAGAATTTAAACTCCATTCTTCTCAGGGAGTTGCATGACTACCCTACAAGTATTTCACAAGACACTCCCACAATGACTCCACATAAATTTATTCCAGGATCAATAATATCAATATATGGTGATCTTATACAAAGGAAAATTAAGCATGTCCTAAAGTGAAAAACGTTAACCAAAAACTCCTTGAAGGATGGAATTGGAATTAAAGACTACTTCAAGTATTTCAAGCCCAATGGATCATTAAATATCAAAGCAGCCTAGACATACATTACACATCATAACTTATAGGTAGATCGGTTAAACTTTCTAAGATAGAGCGCACAGAAACCTTTAGGTCTGTAAAAAGCTTGCAATTTTGTATTACATCTTCTCACATCTAAATAGAGTTGACAGAATACATGTTTCAAAAAGGCCTAGAAAAAAGAAAGGTGTACCAAAAAAATATGCCTGCTTGTGGAGTCTGGACAATATTCAACTCAAATGGCCCATCTTACTGCCTCTTATTCTCCATCATATTTGCTTCCTAGGTTTTACTAAAATGGGTATTTGAACTTAATTTCAGAGCAACTGAATGGGTCTGATGAAAAGCTATTAAACCCTTAACCTTAATGGAAGTAGGTATCAATTTACTTGCTCTAGACATTCAGCATGTATTTTCTATGGCAGCATACTGGTTGAACATGCCATTAAATAACTTACACCAATCAAATTAATTATTTTGATACTCATAGTTCCTGAAGTCTCATGAGAAGCAATAGGCCTATCTAAAGTGAAAATAGTTGGGGTATTGCACAAGTCCGTCAGCTGGGATACACATAATCCAGATAATACCAACGGGTTCATGAATGGATTAGAGGCCTCTTTATTTTAAGCTGTAGGTTGGATTGGGCTTAGTCTTGAGGACATGTGAAAGATGCCTAAGATTGATTACGGGTCGAAGGCTATCCACAACGAAAGTGATTGGTTCTACCAGGAGACATGCAGGTCTACCTTTGGTGTCTCTCCTTAGGGGACTTAGCCCTAAAGTGGACAGTTTCCCAAGGATTTCGCTTATTCGGCACAGGGTAGGATAGTGCAACGAAATGGAGAGAGAGTTAAGGACATAGTAAATAGGCTGACATCGCGGAAGTTGAAGCCTCCGCCACGAGCGTGGAGGCCAGTACGGCATACATCACTGCCATCTACGTTTCAACCTAAAATCCACGTCGAATCGACGTATCTGTGCCACACTTGTTTCCTTAAATATGGGTATCAAGTTTCTTTTGCAGTCAGATGAAGGCAATTCATTAAATTGAATAAACATCGGTATCAACGAGAAATGAACATGTTGTAGTTACATATATTTATTGGTTTTCACTGAAGGGAGCAAGTAACAGCATGAGAATTTGTAAGTGCAATTCAGTGATATTCCAAAACAGGTGATGCCTAAGCACAGGAAAACATATTCCGTGTCGAAAGCAGTTTCTTATTCAATGAACAATACATACATATTTGTATATGCAATTGGATCTATATGTATATATAGTTTCTAAATTATATGTATATAGGCCTATAAATCGGACACTAGTGACAATATAAATAAGTTTAAAAAAGGAGTATAATGAGAACCACAATACTTGCAACCCTCATTCACTACAACCATAAAGGGTTAGGTTTCATATAGTTGAGTCAATGTCACGAAACTCATTTCATACAGTTAGATTGTCTGCTAATGCTTGATCCTCCAAATGAAAATGAGTTTATTCTGCTATATCGTTAAATGGACATTGTAAGGACAGTCAAGGACGAGGGTTTTTTATGGCTGCTAGGTAGGGGAGAATGCATTTCTCTTCACCTCACTTCTCCCCACTTTGCCAAGTATTTCTTCACGAAAAAAGTAACGCCTTCATTCCGAAAAACCACACAACATTTTTTTTTTCACATGTGAAGGTTGACACTTGTTTAAAACTCCTGGCGCGATGGACTCTTTCATGCACAAAAAATTTAAGGGGAAAAAGTCCCTTGCTGCATGTGTTTTTGATTTCAGAAAAAATTGTTATGAGATGTATTTACTAGACCTAAAATAACACAATTAGCACACTCATTAAGAAATTGTCCAGCCATCTGTTGGCAGCGAGAAACAACTACAAGCAGTAATAATGCAAGGTGATTCTGGAAATAAACCACCATGCTGCCTCAAAACATCACAAGCAGGCGGTACATTAATTGTACATGCTTCAATGCATTAAAAAATGGTGGTACGACTTTTGTATCACTAACCATGAAAGAGTTAAACTGTCTGAAAAGTAAATATTTTCCTTCCTGAAAATTTTCCTTGCAGAATCGTATCACAGTAGCACAGGACTGTATTGGGTGTAATGTATGGTATGCCACCTTGTTCAATCTCCCTATGAGAATTGCACTTCCGGTATAAAACCATCACTTACAAAATCCAGTTATTTAATACCCTGGTTACGCTGAAGCACTCATGGTACTAATTTTGGTTGAACAATGAAATGCAGTTTTGGCTAGGCATAGCAGAGCTGCACCCAAACTAATATATTGAGGGTTCTGGGAATCAAATAATTTTTACGATTATGTGTTAGTTACACTGTCAAGCACTTTGCCCAGATTGGAGCACAGATGATTGACCAAGATGCGGCCGTCCTCCTACTTTTCTGACACTATCCCTGAAAAAAGGTGAAGAATTGAGTGGAACGGAATCGAAAACTGTTCATGAGGAATTTGTAAACCTGAAACGAAGATCAATCGGGAATCAATGCGACTGCTGGTCGTAAAAGGACCTTTGCAGATGTTCCTACAAAGGGTTCAGAGCCCATGGACAGACAGAAGGTACCCGATGCAAAATAATTGACAAAAGCAGAATTCTGCTGGAACGATTCATGGAGCAGGATTTTCAGCACATTCTCCTTCAAGATGCACATTCTCCTTTATATTCACTGCTGGCCCCCAATGCCTAGAATAATCACCGGTCAGCTATCAGTTTGGCGGATAAAGCATATCAATCGTTTCTCGATGGAGTGATGGTTTGGGTTTCATTGGATGGGGTTTCATTTTTGGCGCCAAAAGGAGGCGAATTTAACAGACGTCAGTACTGGGAGCTGCATTTAGAGTCTGCGGTAAAATACTGCAGTCGAAAAATCTTCCATAACTAGCGATGGTGCTTCCAGTAAGACTCTCCTCCAGCCCATTTCGCCAATGTGACTTTGTAATGGTTTTAGCTCAACCAATGTGACTCAATGTGACCCCAACTTGCCGAACTTCATCGAATGGACTAAATGGCCGCATCATCTCCAGACGTCAACCCCTTGGAGCACTCCGTGTGGTCATCCTTGGAGGATAAGGTCTGCCCTTGCCCACACGCTAGTATTGAATCCTTGATCCTTCTTCGAGCGCGGTGGAAAGAGTGCGGCCAAGATGTGCCCCATTTTTTAGGCCGTTGAATTTATAGTCAAACTTGGTATCAAATTAAAGATCTCGTCGAGCTGATTACGAATATATAGGTGTCAAGATATAGACTTTTACCGTTGCAGAGAAAACGGGCTCTAAAGGTACCAACCCCGGTAGATGGCGCCACCAGCTCGTCATTATAAAATATGACTCAAATGAAGCATATTTATCCGATTAATTAGCGATTTTTAAAGTCATATTACATAAGTTCTCGTTTGGAATAACGTAGGGATGATTGTGTCCGTACGACAGGTACCAAATGATGCACATCAAATGGCTGCAGCATCCGACAGTGCGCGCACCTGCCTCGCATGTGCAAAAGTAGGCCACAATCGCTTCGCAACCGGTCTTCTCCCTGTCAACCAGAATGAACTGATAATGACTGGTGCCACTCCTGTAACGAGACTGCATCTTGCCCTTTATGAGTACCGGGTTGTCCACTTCTATCCCGTATCTGGCGTAGTCTATCGTCGGTGCTCGTCTTCGCTCGGGCGGATCGTACATGGTCACGAAGAAGGTGCCGCCGTGAGAAGCCTGGTGCTCAGCCACGTAGCTCACG
>CAJPEV010000040.1:212981-260177 GCA_905338385.1 Darwinula stevensoni
GAGAGAGAGATGCCGAGTGAATGATGGTCTGACAGAGTGAGCCCCAACTGAGCCGCAGTGCTCTTTTATACAATTAACCGACATTGGTACATTAATCGATGTGACATTCGAAATGTCACTATTGACTATTTATATTGGAATGTAATTGAATACCAATATGTTATCAAAGCAAATAATGAATCAATGGAAAGGCATCTAACCTTTCCAAATAGCATGGATTATGAATGAAAACAAGGCGAGTGATGGACAAAAAAAGGTGACCAGAGAATAGACCAGATGCAATGAGAGATTCCCAGAGACAGTTAAAACGGTAATGGGACGCATAAATCGAGTGGAAAGAAGTCGAAATCACGAGCACAAACCAAAACGAAAATAGCTGGCGACGAAAAGGAACCATGCTTTGGTGTGAAGACCAGTTCTACGTGTGATAATGATCACTTATCATCAACAGAGATCCTATTGATAACCGCGATCAAGATCTAGCCAACACACAACTACTCATAACTAGAACCCGTGACGCCATCTATTGGGGTTGGTACCTTTAGAGCCCGCTTTCTCTGCAACGGTAAAGGACTAGATCTTGAAACCTATATATTCGTAATCAGCTCGACGAGATCTTTAATTTGATACCAAGTTTGACTATAAATTCAACGGCCTAAAAAATGGGGCACATCGCCTATGGGCGGTTGGCCGCACTCTTTTGAATAACTCTTTCATTAAAATTTACCTAACATGTTAGAATTTTTAAAATCAATTTCCTTTTTTGGGTCTTTGGTATTGATGAAGAATTTCTAAATATCGATGAAACAGAACCTATTCATCACCCTCTCAATCACAGGAGTCAATCGGGCTAATCCTTCAAGGATATTCCCCGACACTTCTTGGCCACATAGGTGAATATTTTCTCCAGGAAAGGGAAAACATCAATAATTGAAATTCCCAGGCAGACACCGATGATCCCTCCGATGCCTGACCAAAGGCACTCCTCTGTCAGCAACAAACTCTCCGTATACAGTGGCACCTGGCAGCAAGAAAAATTTTAATGTGTTCAATGATGTTCAACTGCAAATATTCAGCATCACTGGAGGCTAACCATTTTCGACGGGAAAGTGACAACAAGAATCGCAATTTTGTTTGAGACACTCTCCTTGCAAACTTTCTGAACTTCACGTTCGTTGGGATCGGCAGAGACACGGTAGCTGACGGTTTCACACCTCTTCTGACAAGGGCAGGCCTCCCATCGGAAGAATCTCAATTTCTCTATGTAAACGATTCTCAGCTCTTCGTCCTCAGCAGACGCCGTCGTACAAGCCGGTTTGGTGTTGTTCACATCGCCAGGCAGGAGCAACTCGGATAGGCAAGGTAACTTCGGGTCGGATTGGACCTCCTCCCAGAAGCATTTTTCTAGACACTTCATGACAAGGACAGGGTTAACAATAAAAACAATTGCATGTAACCCTTATATGATTGAAAGCCATTTGGATTCCAGTTCTTTAACGCGATACCCAGAATAAACTCAGACAAGATAACTCACATGAAAGCCTAGAACCACTAGAATCCAGAAGAGGGACAATGGGAGTGATGTAACTCTAACAGTTTCTGAAGGTTCAATACGATCCATATTTATGCGATTTTAACACGTCAGGTTTGTGATCCATTTTTATTGCTACCAGCCACAAGCCAGGTTTTAAGTTTCTTGAAAAGACACGTAAAGGAAGCTGATGAAATAGGAGACTCTGGACAAGTATCTATCAATATGGAAGAAATGAATGCAATAATTGAATAAATTTTCTTGCCAAGACATGAATTCATCAAATCTACACCTGATCCCTTTCCACTTTTGTTCTCCTATGCTCCTTGACAGGCCATGTCTCGTCTCCGAATACCTCAGTCAAACATCAACTGTCTTCTCCCAGTGAAAGCGGGTGAATGTCATTTGTATCCCTTTCCAAAAAAAACTGGAGTGGTGGAGGCAAGTTAACGAGAAGGCGTTCGCCCTCACAGAACCCTCGCCCCAGGGCTGTATGGCCCCTCTAGACTTCCGTCTCCCTCCTTCCCTATTTCCCTGTCTCATTTTATTTCTGGCTAGGACACGGATTAAATTATAAACGAACGTCAGATATAGTTCTTCCTCGAATGGGACTCTGGATTCAGGGAGATATTTTTTTTCTCAATTTTTCTCATCGCTCAGTCTTTTTTTGGATTTTAAACTATGTTCCATCAATTTGAATCCTTCGGCAATTGCATAGTAATGGACTTGCTATAATTGGGAAGCCTACTGGCATACATTATCTCATTTCATCTATTTTATTCTCTAATTGCATTTGATCAATTCGATTTTTAGCTTTTTCCGATAAATAAATCAGCACTTATACTAATCGCTCCCTAAATGCTTGTTTCTTTTCTTTAAATTTCACCGCACGAAGCAAAATAACTTCCGAGAGAGCAAAACACTGAGTGTTCCATGATTATTATCCTATGAAATGGTGATTTGATGAAGGCGAGCGTTTATGCATGGTACATTACGCAGCAAAAAGAGGAAAGCTTCTTAGGACAGGAATTGTACTATAATAATAATAAAACAGAAACAGGAAGAGAGGCCCAGGAGTTATCCGAAAGTCACAATAAGAGAGGAAACTAGGGAACGGATGAATGATTAATTCGTTAACAGAACCAAATTAATCGGTTGATTGAGAAGTTTACCTCCTATATTATTCTGAAATCTGACCATCTCACCCTATTGTAGCTGTAGCCCTTGTCCGAATTGCAGGGGTTATTCGGCCGGTTTTGAAGCCGACTGATGCTTGGTCGAATCGCCACGCTAATGAGGGATCCCTTCATCAGACTCAAGTGGATTCCCCTGAAGAAACCCAAGTTCGAGAAGGTCTCTCGAGGATCGTGGATGTAGACGTCGATCTGAGGCTCGTTCTGCACCGAAAAAAAATCATGTGCCTATGCATGTTTTCCGTTTAAGGGCTCGTGGCGTCCTTACCGGTTGAACCATATCGGTGAGATCCTCGAATTTGAAGTCGATGGATTGCCATATGCAATTATATCCTCCACTACCGAAGCCTGTTATAAATGTTCTATTCGGAAACGACGAGACGCATTGAAGAAAGTCCCCCTTGAACAAATCTTCGGAGTCGTTGTAATTGAAGAAACCTCGATAGCTCCGCATTCCCTGACCTGCAAGTCAAAGCTATGTTTCAACCAAATGTCATGATGCATCGACGAATCACGTTTGACGGGCGCACCATTCGCAATCCGCTCAAGTATTTCCCCGTTGCTGGGCGCGGATCGAACCGAGCCATCAACTGCACCGATCGGGCTGGACTCTACTATGTCCTGCCAGATGGGTTTCTTATTCAAGAACATCCACTTTAAGAAGGTATCAGCGGCGGTCCTGTTCTCGACGGATCTTGCCATGCTCCAGAAATCTCCAGGAGCCAGTCGCTTGTATCCCTGCACCTTGATCTGGCGGCTCATCTTGAGAGTGACGAGAGACGGTCTCGCGCAGAATGTGAATCCCGGGGACGGCACGTTGTCCATGTATTCGTTGGTGTACAGACTGCTCGTCGGATACGACAGATACTCCTGGATCAGCGATACCACCTGATGCAACCGATATGAGATGTCTGAGGCAATCTGCAAGCAGGGTAAGCAAGTAGCAAGTGAATCTTCGAACCTGGATTGCAGCAAGAGCCACGACCACCAGAAGAACCACCGTTCTTGAGAGGGAGGGAGCACCTGTACAGTTCTCCATACCGAGCAAGGGGCTGAAAAATTTTCAACTTGGAATGAAACAAGCCGAAAACTTCCCGAAGGAAGGTTGAACGTATAACACCTGCGGAAAATATTTGACAACCGCAGAAAATTGCAATTCGTCGTATGTGTGTTTGTCTGTGCTCCAGCAGTCTAACTGTTGAATATAGGGAGAGGGCGTTCCAGCTCAAGAGGTCAAATTTTAGTCACTGTCGTTGGGCTTCAGACTCCGATTTGCTTGAAAATAATTATTGCTTGTTGGCAATCAAGACTTATGAAATAATCCAAAATACTAGCTCTCTAGTTCAAATGGATCTCGAGATATGTGGCCCTAAACTTCGTCCCCAAGAGGAAAAGTGGCTTCTAGGGTTAAAGCGCTCTCTTTGGTCCTAGTCGAGGTAGAAACGCGTTTTTGGAAGTAAAGCTGAGACAATGGAGAATCGCATTATAAAATGCATTTTCTACTACGTTTATCACAAATGAAGTTACGCAATTCCGAAAATGGTAAATATTGCCGAATTTTGCCTGAAAATTATTAGCACTAGGATGCATGGTAACACTACAACCTTTCCCAACATTGTTGACTAAGACAGTAGCAATTCAATAACTAAATTTCAGCTTCCTACGTTTTTTTAAAATGACTTAAAATTAAAATTTGAAAAGTCCAAAATTGCCCATTTTCATCAAATTTGGAGATTCGTACTTCCTGTTTTAGACGAAATATAAACGTGTAACTAGAATCAAATGAAAGCTCTCTCCGAGCGCTTTCCATTGGTATATTACTCGTGTTACTACTTTTAATTTTCATTTCTGTGTTTTTTTGAACTTTCGAATTCCACCAATTCCGCTGAACTTACAGCGATGGGAATCTTGGTTAAACAACCAGACCTATGTATGTCTCACATATGATTCATATATATCTCCATTTCTATTGCATGCTTACATAAAGTAATAAAATATTCAACACGTTAATGGATTTCCAAACGAAATAATTTTATCGGTACCTTTAACGCACACATGCTTGTACATTTCAGAAGATTCAGACTTCATAATGGAGTTGTGTTCCTTGAAAGTGTAATAAAACAAAGGCACCTTGAAGCTGGCAAATAACCAATAACTGTTGGGGACAGTATTATGGGAGTAGGGGCGATGTTGGACTGTCTGACCAGAGTCTGGATATAGCCTTTATAGTCTGCTTCCTCGTGCATGGGCGAGCTTTGTCATGCTAAGACGACCAGAACAGGGTGCATCAGCTGGTGCCGTTCATCCCAGTCTTATAATATCGCACCATTTTGTAAAACATCTGGGCAGATTGTGAATGTTCACCACAGATTATTTGCAACCTTCCCACGAAGCTGGCTTTCACAGCACCTTCCTGCTGCAGAAACGAAATATAGTGAAAACTCGTTAACTCGAATCCTGATAAGTCGAAATTCCGCTTATCTCGAACTTGAATGCTTGGTCCCGGCGGAACCCCATAGGACACCATGTTAAATGCTCCGTTTACCTCGAATTCGCTTATCTCGAATTTCCGAATATCTCGAATGACATTTTCTCTCCCGATAACGATTTTCTCACGGTTAACTCGAATTCTGGGTGTGAAGGGGGGAAAAATTATTCTTGTGGGACTTTCGATTTTTGAATAGGATGAATGATAAGAAACCCGTTCGGGAGGATGTTCTTTTGTTTCTTTCGTTTTTCTTTTCTGCTTCCCCTCCTCCCACGCAGACGCCTGTGGAGAGGATTAAACCTGAGGATTAAAACCGAAAAGCTTCGGCTTTAAAAAAGCAACCTCCAACATTCGCTCTGTCTATCTATCGCTCTCACTCCGAGCCATTCTAGCCATATTCTACTTCCTTTACGCCATTTATGTGGAATGAGTTCACTCGAGAGGAAATTGAATACTCTGACGCTCGAAGAGAAGGTGCACTTGATTCGGACTGTCGAAGAAGGCCAGCTGAAGAAGAAAGACATCGCAGAGAATTTCGGGATTCCTCCCTCTACACTCTCTACCATTATACGCAGCAAAGATAAGGTTTTGAGTGCACATGAGCGCCTATTTACAGCAAGTTCCAAGAAGATGAAGACAGCCAAGCATGAGGACGTGGAAGCGGCTCTCCTGAGATGGTTTCGTGAAGTTCGTGACAGCACCACTCCCGTGTCCGGAACACTGACGAGAGAAAAAGCTGATCAACTTGGAAAGGAACTTGGAGTTGATTTTAGTACAAGTGTTGGTTGGCTGGAACGATTCAAGCACCGTCATGGCATCGTGTTCCGACGAATTTGTGAGGAAAGTGCAGATGTTCCACAGAAGGAATGCGAAAGTTGGATCGAGGAAAAACTATTGCATGTTCTAGGTTGCTACAGGCCTAAATATGTGTTTAATGTTGATGAAACGGGCTTATTTCTCAAGCCGATGCCAGACAAAACCGTGACTTTTCTCCATGACCCTTGCCTTGGTGGGAAAAAGAGCAAGGACAGAATCACAGTCCTTGTTGGTGCAAACAAGGATGGGTCCGAAAAACTCCCACGGTTGGTGATAGGAAAATCTGCAAGCCACGATGTTTCAAGAATGTGAAGTCCCTGCCTGTTCATTACAAGTCATCGAAGAAGGCTTGGATGACGTCAACAATATTCACGGAGTGGCTGATGCAATTGGAAGATGCTGAAACAGAAAAGGAAATGTGATTGTTGACAACTGCCTTGCTCATCCACACGTTCAAGGTCTGACAGCAGTGAATTTGATGTTTCTTCCTCCAAACTTCAACCTATGGACATGGGAGTGATTCGTAATCTCAAGGTGCACTACAGGAAGCGACTCATCCAAGGCATCATTTCCGCCATTGATGAAAAGAAGGAAGTGTGTGTGACTCTACTCGATGCAATTCACATATTGCTTTTGGCATGGAAAGACGTACGGTCGTCCACTGTTGCAAACTGCTTCAGAAAAGCAGGATTTGCGCACAGAAGTGATGTTCATGAGGAAGTCGAGGAGATGGAAATCTCATCTGATCCGCATTCTTGGAGTGCTATCATGAACTGTGATGTGTCATTCAACGACTTTGTTCATTGAGATGATGACCTCATTGTTACTGAGCCAGTCACTGAGGCATCCATCATTGCCGACATCAAAGATCGCTCACAAGAGAGCGAGCCCGGGGATAAGAGTGATGGAGAGCAGGAGGCAACGTATAATGCTCTACCTCCGTCTTTGAGCTATGCCAATGATGCACTGGCGATTGTGAGAAAATTCCTCATCTCGCGAGGGGAGGTGCCAGTCGACTTGTTCGAGGCAGTAGGGAAATTGGAAGACTTCCACTTCTCTATTGCAAGTTCTTTTACAAAGCAAATGAAGATCACTGATTACATGTCGGTAAAGGATAAAACCAATAGAGCCCCAGGTGAAAGACGTTGCAATAAATGAATTTTGCATGTGGAGTATTAAAGTTACATTTGTGATGAATAAAAGCCTATTATTATGGGAAGGTCATCGCTCCGTGAAATCAGTCTTTTGAGGCCGGAAAAATCGCCCTCTGGTTATGTCCCTAAACGTGAGATTTTTTTTTGGGAGGGGGCGATTCCTGATAACTCGACCTTCGGATAACTCGAAACGATTTGCTCGGTCCCTAAAAGTTCGAGTTAACGAGTTTTCACTGTATTCGTAGCGCATAAGGAGGAGCCCTTGGTTATTGATGCACATCCCGAAAGTGATTTAAAAAAAACTAGGAACCTTTAATAGGAAAATAATACAGTATACGAATCGGTTCGCTTCCAAATACTAGTATATCACTTCTTCTGGTGTTGAACCTCTCGGCTCGAATCGGAAAAAGACCGCGATGGAAATCCTGATCTGCTTGGCAACCATCAAGATATTCAGGATGCGGCATAAGTCGCTTTACCGAGAATAATTATTTTTATATTTGGCTGCACTGGTTTGACAAAATAAATTTTAATGCGCTGGCTGCAGCAGTGAGTTGACTAGCTGCGGTTTAATTAAAATTCGTATTTCCACAGCGTATTAAAATCAGTGTTGCGAAATCAGCGCAGCTTAAAGCATAAAATAATTTATTCTTAGAAATGTGACTCATGTCACCCCAACAGAAGCCATTAAAATCAATCAATAACCAGAGTAAGTTGAGATTGTCGCTCATTCACGTAGGCACAGGACTGCCGTTCTATGAAGTTCAATTGCAATGAGAACCTTGAATTTCCATCAAAATAAAAAATAGCAAATATCAGGACATCACTGTCAGCAAATACTCAATAAATGTATTTTACGACATAACATCCCCCGCTATTTGCACATTGGGTGGGGAATGTTCTTTCTTCATCTAATTTTTCTTGGCACATATGTTGAAAGATATGCAGCTGAGTTCTGATTTCTGAAATTTTTGATTGGAGAACTTCCCAACAAATATCCTATCTAACCTTGGTATCGAATGGCCAAATTGCAGTGAAATTAAATCCATTTAAACATTTTTTCCGTGTTTCCCATCGTCCCACTGCATCGTACTCTTGTCCAATAAAAACAGTAACATCGTAAATGGTAACTCACTGTCCCGGGATTCTCATCTTGCAGGAATTTCGTGCAGTTTTCTGATACGCCACATGGGGTTCGAAAAGTATCTCCTGTTTCTTCTGCAAGCAGTCGAGAGGAAATAATGAGATAATGGTGATATTTCCTCCGGAAAAATAAATACTTGAAATTTCCAAATCGTGGAAGCTATGATTGACCAGAATAAACAGAACCCTATTACCCTATTACAGAACTCTATTACATCGCGTGAAACTTTGGATATGTGTTTGATGGAAGTTTCCAAGCGTGATCCACCAATATGGAAATGGTAGCCCAAAGACCGTTCAGGGACACTGTGGAACAAGTGCTTCGTATTTTCCTGGAAAATAACAACTGCATGAAGAGTTTTATTATCAGAAGGAATCACACAAAATCCTCACTTCCTTCAGCAGAAGCAAATTATCTAAAACCTGCTAAACATCTCGCAATCACATTTGGAATGCCTGGAATCTTGGAGGGGGATGACTAATTCCTGAATTTAAATTTGATGAGCGCAACTGTAAAAGACATGTGAATGCTGCGCCATTTTTTAATGGGACACCATGGGCTATAGATCGCCTTTGGTCCACAATGCCCCACTTTGATTTCTTCTAAAATTTCACACATTCAAGAAAATAAAAGAATATAACGGAATGTGGACCACGTCAAAATTTAGCCAAATACCAGGACCCACCAAAGTCTTGTTGCAAAGTCATTCTTTAGTCCTCCTTATCGTAAATTTTTTTAAATAGTTTTTATTTCCAAACTCTCTAATTTTCTTACTTTTTCGAAAAACACGGGGAAAAAGTGAACTGACTCAAGACCGCTAGAATAAACACGCAGTAGCATCAAGAGTCATGCATGTGGATTTTATGCTCACATCTTTTATTTTTGAGGTTTGTGATGGTTCATCGTGCCACATGAACTATGGTGGCCTTGCACTCCCATAATGACCTTCTAGCTCATTATAGGATTCATCATTCCACATATTGATGAGTTTTTCTAATTTGAATTCCTTATTTCGCCATTTTACCAGGGAACATAATTTTAATATCTGGTTTATAGAACATTGGCGTCATTTTATTAGTTAGGTATAGCACGACATAAGGCCTACATCAGGTGTGCAGTTCGAACTCGCTGTGGGTACATGTACATCTTCGTGTCCAAAAAGCCTTGACTGGCTGGCAAAATAGAAAAAAGTTACGTTATCATAATATCCATAGTGTGTGGAAACATCATAGTAGGGATCAGTCAAATGTCCTAATAGGGTCAGTCAAAGTAGCAACCGATACTGATGCACATAGATCAGCTAATTCTGTCATGAGTAATTGACACATTTGAATGAGGGCTCGAATTTCTTCTCTGTGATGAGCACAACTTTCACAGTTGCATCGTACGGTTTTCCGTAGTCCGTTCAGTATTTCTCCTCAGAACCAAAAATGACTCAGTAGTTTTACGATATCTGAAGCCAAGACACACGGGAGGCATTTCATTAGAATGTTTTGTAGCCAGAATGCATGCTCTTACATGCCCTATGAGTGGAGCTTGTGTGAACGAGAATAAGTTAACTCTTTTCAAAGATCAATTTTATTTTACTTGGAACTTTATTTTTAAATATAGTTGTAGAATACCTTTGAAGCTGGGGAAAAGTGAGAACAACTGAAATGAAAACATCCAACAAATTGGCTACGTCTGAGGCATCTGGGCACTTGGGGATCAGTTTTTGACCAATTAAAATGCATTGAATCAAACGTTCTCATTTCTGCCAGTATCGCTGAATAGGTTAATGTTCTCAGAGAGAACTTAAGCATAAATGGCAGGTGTTGCTGAAGACCTTTGCGGTGAAGTCAAACATCATGGCAGGGAAGTAGATGGATATTTTGAATTGCATTGTTTGACCTCGGAATGAAATGAAGAAAAAATAATTCCCTAGGTAATGGAGGTAATGGAGGCACAATCAACCGGAGAAGCTGGACAAGATGAATCTGTAAAACAGGTGAGTCCATGTTGAGAAACTTTCAGTCAGCCCTCATGGATCAAAATAACACCACGTTTCTCTACGTTTGGGAGTTCTCACGCATAAATAGAAACTTCTTGAACATGGCCTCCATGATCTCTACCAGGGCTCTTCTCGTGTTCAAATAAAAACTCGGTTTTCGTTGGAAGTATTGATGACCCACCGCTAGATTGTATGATTGGTGTTTATTGTATGGTCGAAATAAAGGGTCCAAACAATTCCTTATTCTCATTCTATGTTGATGCACTTGCGGTATCATTTTATGAGTTCTGAGATAACTTCATGTAAATATTTTGATAGACCTGGAACCTACTGCAGGACACAAACTGGCATTTCCATTCTGCTGGAGCGCATTGGGATCTTTATAGGATATTACCTTGTGATCAGAGCTTGAGCCTAGTTGAATTTGTTGAGCAAGGTATTTTCCCAATCTTACAAACTTGTTATTCCGGCTCCAAGTATATGAATTGCGTTCTGCTATCCGAAGCAAGAACGAATACTTTTCGGAATTTCTATATCTTCTGGAGTTCTTTTCCCACACTATGTTCACCTTTAATGGCTCTGTGATTTTCGGAATCTTTCCGCGACGAACCGTCAGCGTTCGATCAGGTCGTCGCGGAAGTTGGCGCTTCAGGACATTCATCACCACGTGCGCGCTATCTACCCGCATAAAATCTTGGGGCACTGCTCATTTGCGACTAACAACGATGGTCAGTGTCACCGTAAACATTATCAAGTCTCTCGTGAACGTCGGTAGGTTTCGCACTGTTGAAATGATCATAATGCCATAGTAATCTAAACAGGCTTTGCTAGGGTATGTCCGGACAGAATTTTATGATTTGATCCGTATACGAGGGTGGTTCAGGTCATTAGTGAAAAATTTTTTGAGCATTTATTCGCAATGCACTAACTTAAAGTCAAATTGCTTCTCCACATAATCGCCCTTTAAACGCGCAGCATTATCTCAAAGGTGGGGTGATATTGCCTGAATGTGCTTGGCATAGAAAGACCTGTCTCACTGTTTGGACCATTTTAGAACGATCCTTTTAGAACACAGCTTCGTCAGAATGAATTCGCTGTCTTCCCGAATGCTCCTTCAGAACCCGAACATATGAAAATCACTTGGTGCTAAATCTGGGTTGCAGGGTGGATGTATGGGAGGCTCACAGCCGAGGTTGGCCAATTTTTCAGTTTCATGGGCCGTGTTTGGTCAAGAGTTCTCTTGCAGAAAGAGGACTCAACGAGAGAGTAGACTAGGACCTTTTTGCGAATGGCTGCCAGTATTGCTTGCAGGACCTTGCAGTACAAGTAGATCAAGTAATGTGGAAACCAATTTTTACTGGCTTTCCTTTATTCAATCCCCCCCCCCCTTTCTCTACGTGACTCACGTTAGACCTGATCAACAGTCAGGTCACGCCGAGGTCTGCCATTTTTATTCGAAAGAAACTCAATTCTTGACTTACAGAACCAAATAGGCCCATAAGGGCGAATCCGTGATTTTCGAGGCATCTCATTAAGGACGCGTCAAGTTATTCTTACTTTCACGAAATATTTCAGAGAGGATGTGTAACGTTAAACCGATTTGACGTTCCTCGAACCTTTTCGAATAGGTATTGGGTGAGAATGAAAAATCCGCATGAATCACCCTAGAATGATTCCAGGATACCGAAACCATTATCTTGTAATACCCAACGTCGTTCAGCAAACTGTTGCGCCCAGCTTTAAAACGTGACCAGCATTTAAACGCACCCGATCTCTGGAGTGTTTCCTCGCCAAACTGCGATCTAATTTGCTTGCGAATCTTACTTCGTGTATGCCTTTTCTTTACCAAAAACTTGATCACAATTCTCTCTGCAAGAACCGAGTCAAATGACGCCTGTCATTTCACCTTTCCGACGACAGACGATGTCTTCCACAATGTTTATCGCAGAAATTTTTTTATCGATCCCCTCTACCAATCCATATGCAGGACTTTGATTTTCCTAATCATTTAAGCCTCTACAAGAAAGAGTTCGCAAATGAATTAAACCACCCTCGTATAAGCTTATCAAATACATATATTCTTTAAAAACCAGTGCAAAAAGTAAAAAAAATATCAAGAAGTTCACGTTATCCAAATATGATTTTTACCACACATCTACATTTTTAGCAGAACATGTAAACCAAATTTAAGGGAAATCCCAGATGGCGAATTCTTAGTAAAATGAATTCAACGTTTAGTGCATGCATTTTATGACCACGTTTCACAGTTTCAGGTAGCATTTACGAGTATGGTATCATCGATATGAGCAGGAACATACATTTATAAATAGCTAAATAAAAACTATGAGAATATCTCTATCTGGACTATAAGAGAAGTAATCAAAATATTGAAGAATAGAGGTGCCACTGGATCACAAACTAGAAAAATGTTTCATAACCCTTTATCTGAAAATTTATATGACGGAAGATGAAAATGTATCAGAGTTATCTCTTCCTTTAGTGCAGTGCAGATCATTGGTATACATTTCAGCAAATAGTCGGAGTCATGATTTGCATTGCGTTGATTTGACGTGGAATGAATCCATGACGTAAAGTTGGCGAAGAATTTCCGCCGTTGCCACGTGTCTAGCCCACAGAAACTAGCTAGGACTATCGCATAAACATCAACAGTTTAGGATGATGAAAGTTATTTTAGGCTGGTCTCGAAACCACTATTACATTATTCATTTTCAAAGAGGGAAAGTATTCTCCCGGTGATGGCATTTTCAACATGCGCCTGCGAACATCATGATAACTTTGAATTTGCGCCTGTCGCCACCTGATGGACCCCGTGGTGATTTCCATGTAACACTTTGGTAACTTAAAACAATATTAGTGACCGATTAAAACACAGTATTCGTAGACACTTTCAGAAGAACCTCAATGACCAAAATGTGGTTCTGGAGTATTTTGTTCATGCATTTTATCTTTTCACATAGGAGCAGAAGAAGTGCCTGAATTGTGAGAAGTTCCGAAGTCTGGGGGAGTTACAAAGCTCCAAAAGGATCCGTGACATTGACATTCGGGAAAACATCAAAGTTAACATGGGTGCAAAAGAAGAAATGTCCCTGGAGTTCGCTGCAGCTGAATATGTGAAGCTGCACTACGAAGAATGGGACACCAGGGCCTATTCCCTACCTGAAGGATACATGCTGATGCTGAGTGAAAATAAACTCAATGACCTGAGAAAAAAAAACTTCCAAGAAGATTTGGGCATGCCATTAGATTATTTGTCAGTTGCCATGGTATTCAATCGACTCAAAGATTTATTCCAAAATGTGCCTTCTCTCACACTTGCTGATTATGCCTTCAAGGACACCTTCTTCCGGTGCATCAAAGAAAAAGAGTTCAGGAGGAAGCATGGAGACTTAGAAAATTTTCTGAAAGCCGGTGACCATGATATATTCGGCATTGGAGTATCTCATCAGGAAATTATTGGAATTTTCTTTCAGGTTAAGGCGACGACACTCGAAAGTAATCCAAGGACAATAAAGGATGTTATTAGGAAAGCACTTGATCAAGTCCAAAAAGACATAAACACTTTTAACTTTGTATGCAGTGGTTTTCCTACGTCCCATGTGAAGCTGGCTGGTTTTGCTGCTTTACCGATGCTTTCAAAGTTAAGTTTGGAAAAAGTGATTCCCTGCAAAGATTGTATGGCACGAATCCTCACTGAAGATGATCTGGAAAACCCAATGAGTTTCAGTAGTTTTCTGGCTGTAAATGGCATCTCGTTGAAGGACTGGGACCAGAGCCACAAGTCCCCCGTGATGGAGACCTACAAGGAAATATTTAAGCTCTACGTTTGTGCGGCCTCAACTATGGTGATACCACGCAACCCCATTCAGTTGCTCTCCAAGAGTGATGAACAAATGGAAAAGACACTCCTGATTCTTACTCGCGAGCAGAAGCAATTAGTGGATTCTCCAGAGAGAGTGATTCTCATGACCGGAGTCAGTGGAACTGGGAAGACTGTTGTCCTCAAGAGGAGAGCTTTACATTGTGCTAAGGACGGTGCTAAATTGTTGGTGATAAATATTGCTGGAGGATTCTTGACCGAGGAATTTCGACGTTACCTAAAAGGTGAGCCAAAGTCTCACATCTGGAGGCAAAGCTTTCATCACCATGATATGCAATGTAATGATAGATGAAGTCCAGCTGCCATTATTTTGCAATCAGTCATCGACGCCGATTGAAGGCGAATATCAATTGTTGGGGGGTGTTCTTTCAGTTGCACTTGGAACAAATTTGGCTGAGACCACTGTCAGATGGCAGTGGATTGCGATGAAATTTCTTCATGCTGAGGGTGAGAAGGCTGCGTCTATCCAAAAACGACTGCAAAATGTTCATCAGGACCAATGCTTGAAGAAAGAAGCAATTTTCTAGTTGGTTTGACGATTACAAGCCGAACAAAAAAAAACATTACAGGTGACCCTCGCCGGGGCTCCCCCAGCAGAGCGGGCACTGAATAAACATTCAACGTTTCGACCAGCTCATTCGGGCAAACCGTCGCATTTCAGTCGATCGATTTAAGCATGAATTTGTTTTTTATAAATATATTTATATAAATATATATATTTTTCAGACGTTCCTGGATGGATGCGGACTTCTCACCCTTAGCTAAAATTAATTCTATCATGATCCGCATGCAATATAACCGAGGTACTTCGTTTTAATATAGAGGGTTCGGGATCCTGACCTTTACCTTGGCTGAGCAACTAGCTTGTTGCCAGACCGAGCAACAAATGTGTGTGTGTGTGACTGCTCAAGCCAAAAGCATCAAGACGTAAACTTAAGTTTCCTCTTGAGTCTGTGGCATCGCTTACAACAGTGGCGCCATCCTGCTGCCTTGAGATTCCAAGCGTCGCTGATGAATTTCTGGGCAGTATAATCTTGGTTTGAGGAGCGGTCATTCCAAGCTTAGAAGTCAACCTGTGATATATGTGGCGACACCAAGAATGGGAGCCGATTCGGGACAACCATCCCAGTCCATGTCTGAAGAAGTGTTAATCGTGTTCTCGTATCGTAATCTCGGTAGGTTAAAAACAATGCAAAAGGATGTTATATGAGAGAATGGAGCTGGCAATAAAAGGTCATTTGAGGATCGTGACTGCCATGAGTTGAAAGTTCCTTATACTAGTATTTGCACATTCGTCTGAGTCAATGTGCACTGCTAGCCAATAATGCTTCTGAGATTGGGATTCACCCTCGTTTCACATTTAGTTTCTTTGTTCTCCACCCTTTCCGTCCCGCATCTGTGGGTCAACACCGGAAAGGGTGCCGGAGAAAACACTTTTGCTTTGGTTGGATACTGTGCCCCGCGTAGTATGCTGCTTTGAACTATAACCCTTGGTAGAAAATGAGACATTAATTTTTTGTATCGCCATGAACTATTAATGTGTTGCTGTGCACGTGGAATAGCATGTTAAATTCGCTTCGAAATATGACAAGGGAGTACGAAATGATTCATCATTTTGGTTCGGGAATTTTACTATATTGTTTCCATTCACTTTTGTTGGCACGATACGCTTATTCACAGGATCGAGAGGAAATGGTAAAGACAGGTCAAATGAGACATATAGGGTTTTTACAGGCCAGTGATAGTCCGCCCTCATAGAAACACTTCTCTGTAAGAAGTGAATTTGGGGGGAATCCCTTTACTCATTATTGCCCAAATGTTATATCTCAAACCTAGTCTGCAACCCCTTCACAATTGAAAAAAAACTTGATTTTCTTTGAAGAGATTGGGAGAGATGTGCTTTCTCTTTCTAGTTCATTTGTTCACTATTCCTCAGTAAGGGAAAGATGTACACAGTGGTATTTTCTGCACAGGAGAGTTCCTGAGACAGTCGAGTCCCTGTGTGGCGCTGCAGGGACAGAGCCCAGAAAACGTCCAACTACCCAGCGATCAAATGCAGGGTGGACCCAGTCATCCCCAATATGCAACCAAAGAGGCACGAAAGAAGACTTTTGATTCCTGGCCCGAAAACATGTCACAGAGCCCGGAACAGATGGCTGATGCTGGCTTCTTCTACATTGGTCATGTATCAGGTGAATGCATTTTAATATCCAACACCGAAAATGCACTGTCGAAACTCTTCAGAGATTTCATTATGCAATCTTATGAAGACCAATGTAGAAATAAGTGGGATGCACTAACTGTGCTGAAATAAAATGATTGTAGCGACTTAGATTTATGCTCAGTAGTTCATTTTTCATATTTGAATCGGAGTTATCTTTAGCTATTGCTTGTGCGGCATTCGCTTCTATTTAATGATTTAAAAAAGTATTATTCCCCAATAAGATTAGTTGTTACCTTCAGTGGTTTGACTTGCAGTTTCTGTGTTTTCTTCACAGGCGTGTTAGACCACGTGAGATGCTTTTACTGCAGTGTAGGGGTGTTGAACTGGGAACCAAATGATGATCCCATGTCCGAACACAGACGATGGTCTCGCCCTTGCCCTTATATCAATCCCAAGGACAAGGAATCCACAAGTGACACCCATCAAGCCCCATCCAAAGAGCCCATTCTTCCCAGTCAGGTTTCTGCTGCGCTCTTGCTCGAGTTTTCCTGTGGTTCATACTCTTGAAGATCTAAACTCAGTGAGCTTATTTCATTGAAATGTGTAGGAAGCATCCAGTTTTTTGCGAAGCTTTGAACATCAGTCATCAGATCCGGAAGCAGAGGAGGTGCTGGAATACCTACGTACTTTGGCCACGGTGAGACACCTGTAAAATTATATTGGCTCTCTTGAACCCTGCGTTTAAAAATAGATAGGTAGTAGGTTTAAAACGTTTTTGAACTGGGAAGACTTTCCCCAAACTAAGAACAAGGGAGAAAAAAGTGTTTGATATCTACATTTGCACTTCCAGGAATCGAAGCCTTTGGAACGCGCCTGAAAGCCACTGCTGTCCACTACGGACAAGGTTATAAATGGCCGTTGTAGCTCTGAAGTCTGGCAACGAGCACGTCATAATTACTGCAGCTTGTGAATAGCAAGTTTTGCGAACGTAAGGCCCATCCCTATGCATCTGATCAAACAACCAGGTGGATAGAGAGTGGATTTGGAACCAGGTGGAGGTCTAGAGGTGGAAATTCATCGATCCATTGACGGACGTGAATTTCGAACCAAATGGATTTTCCCTCTGGTGGACATCGCTCCAACAGGTGAAAATAGTGCCTGGTTCCGCCTGGTTCGAAATCCACATGGGAGACGTACGTTTTCTAAGGGGTGTTACATTGAACTCCTTCAGGAATCTTCACAATGTTTGAAGAAGTATGCGGGATCAAAGCGATGTCATAGTCCCTTAAGCTCGGATGGTACCGAAGTTTCAAGGAGGAGCGAGGTTCCTTGGAATTTGGTCAACTTTCTTGAAGACCTTTCACTGCACCTCCGCCGGAAATTATAGCGAAAGTGAGGGAATTGATGCTTAGGGATCTTCTCCAGGGAAGGTCTTGCAGCCTCTCTTAGCGTCTCCGTTGGAACATGCTGCGTTGTTTTGACAAAGGATCTGAACGTATTCCGTGTCTAGAAATACTTTGTTCCGCATCTCCCCATACTCCACCAACGCCATGATCGTAACACAATATGCGGAGGGTACAGTGACTCAGTTGAAGTCGACCCAGCCCTAATGAAGAAGATTGTGACAGGAGGCGAAACATGGAATTTTCGATCGACGAAGTGACAATCGTGTGTGGAAGAATCAGGGTTCGTCGAACCTGAACGAAATAAATCTGGAAAATTGTTTCCATAAAAAATGGAAACCTGTTTCCTGCGAAAAAAAATAGGAAGGACAAAGTATCGTCTCACCTGTCAATGCCAGGGGAAAATTCAAGATCTCTCCATTCACATCCAAGAGAATTTCCCTTTGAATTTGCATTTACATTTTCATGCCTTGCAATATTGCAGCTATGCTCAAACGTGGGTAAGGATCCGGAACCGGCCATGCAGAATGTCTCTCAACTGCTAAACTCGCGCCCGCCCTTTCATCGGAATCAGATCAAGAAAGTCCTCGTTCCCTCTCCGAAGTCCGAAATGGAGAAGCATCAGAGGTCTGAGTTCTCCATTTTCGTTTAATTTATGTTTCTCCCTTGATTCCTGTCAAGATTCTACTTGCCAGTTCCCCTCTAAGTGTCAGTTGAACATTCCGTACAGTTTACGAGGGATGTTCGATAAGTCATGACTTCAACTCAAACACTTGTTTCTTTTTTAACTTCTATGCTCTTTAATATCTTTTCACCAACATCAGTATTTTCTTTTCGCAGCCTCCTGAGCTACGTACTTAGAAACATTTCTCTATTGACTTTCTTGGTGTTCCTTAAAGCACCGCCTGTGCAGCCTAACTAATTTCTCCAATTTCTTGAAACTGTCCCAAAGCGAGGGTTTCTCTGATGGTAGGGGACAAGCAGAAGACCAAGGGTCAAAACAGGGATTAGGGTGGATGGGGAAGGAATTTGACTATTTTCTTCCAAATAATAACGGGTCATCCATGCGTTATGGCTGAAAGCATTGCAATCTTGGAAATGAATCCTGGTGGTCTCGGTAAGTGGTCATTGCGGTCTCATTTCAGCTAAAACCATGGAGATCACACTCTGGAGTAAGAGGCTCCAATGATTGCTTCTCCTTTAGGCACTATATCCACAACGACAGACCCTCTGCAATTGAAAAGACACGGTGAACATCTTCCTGGAGCGAAACCCAAGTTAGAAGGCATCTAGTTATGGCTCATCTAGCAAAACCAATCCAAGTTATTTCGCTTGTTTGATGTGGTGGAGTAACGTATAAACGTTTCGGCACCTACGATGATGTTCATGATTCGGTTTTAGCTACATGGAATAAATATTTCCAGCATTTTATGACTGACCATCACCCTGGCGATTTATGCAACCGATTAGGGACCCGAGTTATTAAATCAAGTTCGCTTTACAAGCGAACTTGACACAATAACTTTGACCACGAACGATTTCCGGAATTCGTCTAAATTTCCCATAGCAGAATTTTTAAGCAGTACAACTCTCTCGACAGAAGGCATTGGTTATAGCTTTCTATAACCCTGGTCCCTGCTTAAAGTTTCTAATATGCGTGCATATAAACCTCCCGTTTAGTGAGCTCAGTAAGTGTGAGGGCATCAATTATCGTACAGTAAAATCTGTCTTTCTTAGAAAATTAACCGTGCTTTCACGATGATAAATCTTTGTCACAGTCACAAGCAAGAATATTTTATTTCAAGCCACTCTGATAATTAAATACTGCTCTCATTCTCTCTCTCCCTCTCTCTGCTCTCGTTCTGGAATTGTAATTCCTAAGGAATCTCATGTGCGTGAAGATGGATAGAGGGAAAATACCTAATGGCCTTAATGCCAAGACATCAGTATTTTTCGAATCATTATGCTGTATTATTAGTTCTTGTTGACACCTTCCAAAATCACGTGAAGTGAGCCTCTACAATGGGTATTTCGGATTGAACTAATTTGATAGAAAATAAACGGGAGAAAATAGGCCGTGTGAACATGGACTTCCATTCTCATTTCTTCATATGGGAAATCGCTTCCAGATCAATGAGGGAAAAGCCAGTGCGGAGAATTCACATTGTTTTAGAAATAGATAATCACAGATGGCTCTTACAGGGTATGTTTAAGAAAGGATTTCATGATCCGAAATTTACAGGTGTAAAAAATTATCTGTTTTCTCAGAAACCTCACTTGCTCATATTCAGAGAAAGTTCCAGTATATGGAAAAACTTTCTTCCCTTCATAGCAGTCCGAGAGATAGTAAAACGCCATTGGGTGACGCCGAGAAAGGGTATCCAGGGAAAGGTCAGGAAGAAACTAGAGAAATCGGTTTTCACGCTCCCGATGCATCGGAAGCGAAGGATGATTCCCTTAAAACCCAAGCCAAGAAATGCGGGAAAGGTCTGTTGCATCCTCACACATCGATGATTATGTTCGACTCCATTTAGGTTTCATTGCATAAGAAGTACGGTGAAATGGAATGTGCTTTGCTGAGATTCCTTCTCTGAAAATTTTGCATGGGAGATGTTCATAGCATTTTTGCTGAAGCAATTGTTGGTTCTTTTCCAATCCAGTCAAAAAATATGGCATCAGATCAGATGAAATAAACTCATTATATAATTGATTTTGCGCCGTTGGATATACGGTTTTAATTTCAATATAGCCGCAACCTGTCCTCATTCTGTTTCCAAGTCAATTCTTCGCCTTCTTTGACTGGCTTTTGTCACTTGGCGTTCAATGTATTTAATTTCGTAATGCGGAAAATTAACGTGATGCTGCATCGTTGACCATGACATGAGAGGTATTTACAATGTTTCCCAATGCTACACCGGATGTGGCTCACGTGCAACTCTCAACTTGCCCAACCATTGACCACGTACAATCGAAATGATCAATGGTCGCCTCATGGGAATCATTGATAGCCAATATCATTATCTTGTGACGGATGTAAAAAATATTAGGATTACTTTTTCTCCAAGTTCCGTATTAAATTTTTTTTCCACTCTGGCTCGTAATGTGCTGACCTATAAGCCGCCATGCGTCATAATGTCAGAAATATTCAGGTCAACCTACTCTTTGAACTACAGGGTGGTCCAAAAGTCTCCATACATAGGGAAAATTAATACCTTTTAAGAAAGTGTAACTTTATTTTCTAAATATGCTCTACATACATAGTGAATTATTTGTCTTTTTTCAGATACCCTTTAAAAATGCCTTTGTCAAAGGAAGAACATGAATCACCTAAAGGAACGCATTTAAAATACAATTTCGTGCATAACAACAGATGTATTAAAGCGAGTTCACCATGAATGGGAGAGTCGCATCCGTATGTGTTTTCAAAGTAATGGCAACCATGTAGAGCATAATTTGTGAATGAAGTTACATTTTGTTAAAAAGTGTTAATTTTCCCTCTGCATGTAGACTTTTGGACCATCCTGTATTTTATGCGTCAGGATGGTTGGAAAATGCGTTTTCCGGATGGAGTTTTGGGAAAATGCGGAATATTTATCTTGATGCACTATGATTCAAAAACAAAATCCAAGTTGCAAATGTTCTTGAATTCCGGGTTAATTTTACCAAATCTAGGTAGTGGAAGGACAGTTCAGGATGAAATTGGAGAAATTGGTTTTCACGATCCCGATGGATCCAAAGAGCATATGCAGAAGGATGCTTCCCCTAAAACCCAAGGCAAGGAACGCGGAAAAGGTATGTTGAATCCAGTGACATCGATTAATTTCTTTGGTTCCGATCAAGTTCCATTACATAAAAACTGTCATGCAATGTGCGATACTCCCAACAATTATCGAAAAAAGTTAGACATTGAGAATGGACAAGCGCTCTTGCTGATAGTGGAGTGAAGGATACACTCAAGCCCTGTTCCTTGCAGACGGCAGAGTATGAGGGTATAATAATTGCTGATGATATTGCTCGCCTAAAAAAAAATTGGATGAAATTTGTTGTATCAGTTTGAAACGCATTATTTTATGGAAAGGGAAATTTCACGAAAATAGCTCGATTGTGAGGGAAGATATTTTTTTTGTTTTGATATTTGTTGTAAATCGTTACTCATATTTTGCCATATCATGTACATAGGCGATAGGGACGGACTACGTGACTTGCGCTATTTCTAACAAAGTTATTTTTAAGATGGAATGATGAGATTTGGTACATAAGTACCGTAGATGCTAAGTCCAGAATAATTCTGACTGCAAAGGAAAATGCCCTTACATGCTTGTTTTATTTATTTTTTGGGGGGATGGGGGGGGGGAATATTTTCAAATAATTAATTCTCAGTCAATCCAGTCCAGTAATTAAAATAGGGCATCAGGTGAGATTTCAAAAAGTAATTATATGCTTTCTTTTACGTCCTTGGATGTATATTTTCAATTTCAATATAGCCACAATTTAGTTCATGAAAATGCCCTTTCCGGATGAAGTTACGGGAAAATGCGGAACATTCATCTTGGTCCGCTAAAATTCCTGAATAGAATCCATGTTGAAAATGTTTTTTTCAGTTTGGAGTTCATTTTACCAAATGTAGGTAAGGGGAGGCCTCCAGGAGCAGGTCAGGAAGAAACTAGAGAAATCGGTTTTCACGCTCCCGATGCATCGGAAGCGAAGGATGATTCCCTTAAAACCCAAGCCAAGAAATGCGGGAAAGGTCTGTTGCATCCTCACACATCGATGATTATGTTCGACTCCATTAAGATTTCATTGCATATGAAGTACGGTGAAATGGAATGTGCTTTGCTGAGGTTCCTTCTCTGAAAATTTTGCATGGGAGATGTTCATAGCATTTTTGCTGAAGCAATTGTTGGTTCTTTTCCAATCCAGTCAAAAAATATGGCATTTCTTTTACGTCCTTGGATATATACTTTCAATTTCAATATAGCCACAACCTAGTTCATGAAAATCCATTTTCCAGATGGAGTTATGAAAAAATGTAGAATATTTACTCTAGTTCTAAAGGAAAAGGCAGTTAAAAATTTGTTTCTTATTTAATTTTGTTTATTTAGTATAATTGTTGTTAATTTAATTTTGAGTTCATTTTGCCTACTATAGGTAAGAAGAAGAGAATGGACCAACCCGGCGTAGAGTCAAGACGAAAGCATCAAGACAAGATGGAGTCATTTGGACGGAATGAGCCAGGCCGAAGAGAAACAAATGCAGCATTAACCCAAGAAAAGTAATCCTTTCAACTAATAAAAATCCAAGTTTGCGAATGGATTGACTATACAATTTTATAGCACGTTTTCTGATATATGCAAGAGTTTGTGAATATCCATTCACCTTTGACAATTCACTGATGCGTGATTACAGATTTGGTAAATATAGTCCAAATTCACAGTAAAATAGGGATGATAATGCTATTGCTAGGCATGAATCCACATATTGCTTCCGAAAAAAAATTCTCTGGATAGATCTTCGTGAAACTTTAATAGGATATTGGCAAATACGTGTTTTTTTTGCCACTCCATCTGAAAATGTCATACACGTGCAAAATTTATTCAGCATCCCCATGCACATGTGGATTTGGCCCTAGGAACAGCAGTCGGAATTATGGCAACTCTTTTGGCGAAATTGCTGTAACTCAGGCATAAATAGACTTTGACCCATGAACATTTACAAGCTCTTGAAAAATTTATTCAGCAACTTTTGATGGAATCCTCAAGTCAATCGATAGAAAAACATGCATTTTTCATAACATTTAAAATTTCCTATGTTTCTCTGTCCACCCTGTAGTATCGAGGTAGTAGATGGGAGAGAGGAGGGCCTGGAGGAGGACCTCAGAAGACTGAAGAATTTCCTTGAAAAACACGGCAAAGGAAAGCACATCCTCATCGATGAAGTCCCTATCACACTAGGATTCGGAAGCATTATTACCCCTGAAGCCCTCTCTCACCATTGGCAATGGATCAAAGACGTGGAAGCCAGGTCAATCTGTATCAGCTTCAGGCCTAATGACCAGTCCTATACGAGGGATTTCTCCATTGACGAGGTTAAACCAGCTGGATTGAACATTACTGTCCTCAAAGGTGTGAAGAGGAACACCAGAAATGTTTCGAGACTGTTCATTGCAATACAAAATTTATCCAGGCGTGCCTTCGTGTCGACTGAGCCTTCCTTGAAGTTAAATGTTCTGACAGAGTCAGACAGAAAGCCTCCACGCTTGTTTGTGATTCCCTCGTGTCAGGCCCTCCACCGCAGATGCAGAGATGAGTTGATTTGTGAGGTCGTGAGGGCTTCGCATGCCGTAAATGAAGAATTCAAGAAGTTATGTAAGCAATCCAGGAAGTCATCTGAGCTGCCCATATTTGTTGTCGTAGACAATGAGTGGAGGAGAAACGCAATAGTGAATGTACTCAAGTTCTTACACCCTAAGCTGCCCATCATGTTCTCATCTACCGATGGGTTCCGTGGGATAGTGGACCGAAACAACTCGTCTGCCCTCGTTGTTGTGAGCCAGGATGAAATTATGGGATGTTACCCGAGAAACGTAGCAATGGTCATCGATTTCTCTCGGTCAAATTGGCATAACTATTGCAGACTGATAGCGACGACCGAAGAAAACAAAGTGATCATGATTGAGGAAGAAGAAAAAATAACAGGGAAATTTTCTCGTGTCGTCAGGGAAATCAAGGAATGGGAGTTCGATGAGAGCAAAGTGAATGACGCAAAACTTAGCGAAACACTGGGAAGAGCATGGCAAGAGTACAAAGTAAATCGTGTGGACGAGCTGTGTGAATATGACTTTCCCATGCAACCCTACCCTGAAATGCATTGGAATGGGGAGAATGGAGACATGGATAAAGACGTGGATAAAGACGCTGATGAAACCGTGGAAAAAGAGGTGGATGAAGACGTGGATAGGATGCTTGGATCTTGGCTCTGTGGAATATTTGGCTACCCAGCCTCGGGGAAGTCCAGAAGAGTCGATCGATTGATTGCAAAAGTGGCTGGAAGAGTGACTGGCTCGACTGAAAAAGTGACTGGCGAAATCTTGGTTTACAATTTTGGTAGCAAGCTGTATCGCCATGTCTTGGAACAACGCTGGAAGGCAAAATCCAATGTGAAAATCATTCCAATGAACTTCTCTGATTTCCATAACAACATTCTCAAGTTAGCAGCTCGGAGGAAGAAAGCAGACTGGACGAAGAAAGACGAGGGAGATTTCCGTGTCATGTTTAGCATGTTTGGTGACAAGGACGGTATATCACTTCATGGGAGCCAACTAGCCTGCTTGAAGGAGGTGCAGAAGTCAATCAGAAAATTCGTCCTTGATCACAAATATTTCTCCAGTATGTATTCAGAATACAATCCGAAAATGGAGAACCGTCAAATGAGAGAGGAAGAAGGAGAAAAAAATATGGATGGGGTGGAGGAGGCAGAAGAAAAATTTGATGGAAAGGAGGTAGAAGAAGTTAAACCGATGAAGTGGGTGGACAATTTGTTCGATATGTTAGGGGTTATGGACGAAGAAAATATTTTCTTTTATGAGAGTCAACTCGCTTCCTTGAAGGAAGCGCAAAAGGCCAACAGGAACTGCCTCGTCCTCCGATCGCTTTCTAATCAATCTTCAGATACAGCAGTGGTAGTGGAAGAAGCTCAAAGAGTGAAGAAAAAGGTAGAGAAGGAGGCGAATGGGATGCAGGAGGCAGAGGAAAAGATTGACGTCTGGGAGAAAAATGGTAAAATGGTGGAGGGAAAGGAGGAACGCCAGAAAAGCACGGATAATCCCTTGATTGTGGTGCTCGAAGACTGTCCTTACATATATGACTTTACAGCAGAGTCTGTGGCACTACTGAAGAAGTTAGAAATGAAGTTAGTTTTTGTATTCAAACCCCATTCAGGTTATGATTTGAAGGTCGGGGTCTATGAATACATTAAAAAACTCGAAGAAACCGAAGACTGTGCTGCAATAGTGCTTCAGTCTCAGTCGCCTTGCCCAGCTTTCATGGAGCATATCCGAAAGAATGAGACTTCGGTCCCATTGAACTTGGAAGCGAAGACTCTGTCTATATCTGGCTTGATCAATGCCATAGTCCCTGGTCCATCTGTCTTTTGGATCAACATCGCCAATAGGGAATGTCCAGGGCAACATTGGGGATACGTTTGCAAGAGAAGCAGCACGTGTGGGAAGACCTCAAAAATTCTCTCTGTGAATATTCTAGATCAACTACTGCAATCTGACTTTTGCGAGCACAAAAATGAGGTTCCTCTTGTCCTGGTATCCGACGAATACCTATTATTGAATATGCAAGAAAGAATTAAGAAAATTCTACCTAATACCCTAGTGATGCACCCAAAGGACTTTCGAGGGTGCGAGGCGTCGATAGTTGTTTCTTTCAACGTGAACGACGAATGGCTGTTGGAGGTGATCTCCCGTTCTCGGAATCTTCTCATCATCATCGACAACCTGCCTGATCATAAACATCTGTGGCAAGAAATGGAAAAGGAAGGCCAAGTCAAATCATACCCGTGTTGCTGCGATCGCGAGGAAGACGACATTGGCATCCTCTTGCGATTGGATGACCAAGAAATGTTCCTTGAGGTAAAAGCCTTTCTCTTTTTTTTTTTGCACAAGATGAAATATTCTATTTGCTGATTCGATTATGCATCAGGATTTTCCACACTTTTGAAACTTACTTTTCGTTCTCATGGTGTGATGTAAGGGAGATTTACTTTGAGGAGTTATTGAATACCTTTGAACATACATCCAATTGTAAATCAATTAACTTTCACAGACTAAAAGATACGTATTATTACCGCTAAACGCATCGTCATTATTAAACTAATTTTGTTAATAATGGAATTGCTTTGTAAATGTGGTTTTCATTTCATCGTTTTATCATCGATATTTTATAAGGAATTAACTTTTCTCCAAAAGCTTGCGTGTGCTTACACTTCAAATTTAAATACCCGCTGGCAAATACCGGCTGTGAAGTAACTCAGCAATTAATCGCCGTACGATGATAGTTAAGTGAAGGACACTTCATCAATGGCCTTTTGTTCTTGCTTCTGACATAAATCTCCAAGAGCACTTTTCTCCTAAACTTACCGGGAGCGGATGAAAAGCGCGCTCCTGATGAAATGTCCATAGGGTCATCAAAAAATAATTTCAAACTTTAGAAGAGAAATCTCGCAATGGCCCCATCTCTTTACACTCAATTACACTATGAAGTAATTTCTTCATATGAAGCATAAGCCTCTCAATGGAATGTTCCTGAAGGAGATTTACCTGAAAATTAGCCTTTCTTATTATATTCCCGGAAGTATATACAGTATTAACCTAATGTATACTTTCCATATTTGTTTCTCCTGTCACATCAAAAAAGTCTTGAGTAATTCAATACCAATGAAATCGCTGTATGTGGCAGGCGCTATTTCTAGAAAAAATATTGACTTGGAATGTCTCTGAAACGTGGTTTATGAATTATTAAATAGTGTTCAAGGTGCTGAATTATGACCCTCCGACTCTTAAAGTTTATACTTCTGCCTTACCAAATGGGTGCATGGTAGGGGTAGAGGACATGCAGAGGAACACGACACATTCGACGAGGTTAAATGGGGAAGTCAAACGGTGAGAGGGATTTAGCAGTTTTGTAGATGACAACCTCAAGTTTTCATCGCACGCACAAGTGACGGTAGCCAAATGCAACAGGATTCTAGGTTTCATTTGTCGTTCGGCTGCAAGTAGGAAATCGCGCTTATTCTTCGTTGTATTTGGCGCTGATTTGACCCCGGTTGGAATATTGCATTCAGTTTTGGAGACCTACAAAAGGGGTGAATTGCTGGTGCTCGAAGGGGTACAGAGGAGGGCCACAAGAATGATTAAGGAGGTCAGGGGACTTACATACGAGAAGTGTTTTGAAGTGCTGGGACTGTACTCGCTCAAGAGAAGGGTAATGAGGGGCGATCTCATCCAGGCTTTCAAGATATTCAGGGCCGATTGCATGAACGATGTTTTCCCGGTGTTTTTCGAAAGTCATCGGTTAACCGATGTCTAAGGTCAAAAATGGATTGCATTAACGCTATCTTCCTTCAACCATTGTCTAACCGATGTCTAACAGAAGCTGAAAAAGGTGTCGTTTCCAGACAAGGGATGGTGCATGTTTTGCCGATATTTATGCCAGCGTTCGTGTACCATCTCGATGAGTATAGTCCTGCAGTGTACTGGTGAAGCACAATGGATTCTGTTTATGGATCCGCTCGATAACGGCGATGTGCTCTCGTCGTCGCATGGGAGGAATAAACATAGGTTCTGGGCTTTGAAGAATATGTCGATTAGAACTTCCGCGTGAGATACCAATTTGGAAAGGGATCAGGGTATGATGTCGACCTGCTTCGCGCTGAACTCGAAAGGAACGAAGATCGTGGAAGGGATCCCTTAACTTTACATCGACAGATAAGTGCAATCACTGTTCGTGTGCAATGAATCATGATTTGTTCAAGTACCCATCCCTTGAGTAATTAATTAATATGACTCGAAAGTAAAGAGAGTATCATGAAAGCCTTTCAATTTGCATGTTGTGCTGACCCTTCGATTTTATGTGGCGTCGATTCCTAGAAATGGAATGGCGCAAACCATTGCCCATTTCTATCGCTCATTACATTCCTAGGAGGAAAAACGGAGTAGTTGTACGAAGATAATTATTTTATATTGTCGGATTTCCAGGAGTGATCGGTGTCATCGACGACTGTCGTACTCGAATAGAATACCCAGACAACTTTAATCAATCGCAAATTCTTCTATTTCATCGATGTCCANGTTAGACATCGGTTAGACAATGGTTGAAGGAAGATAGCGTTAATGCAATCCATTTTTGACCTTAGACATCGGTTAACCGATGACTTTCGAAAAACACCGGGAAAACATCGTTCATGCAATCGGCCCTCAATAATTAAAGGAATAGATAATGTCGAGTGTGTTAAGTTTTTTCCAGTTTGATGACAGCAAGAGAACGAGGGTAATCAATTGAAGTTGCGCAAACAGCAAGTGCGGCTCAGGTCGAGGCAGGAATTCTTTACTTGCGGAGTGGCTGCCCCTTATGTGACTATTTTTAAGAAGAAACTGGATGCTTTCATGCACAGGAAAAAAGGGAGGGGGCAGTGTAGACGATACAGACTAGGCAGATAGCAAATAGGATAGTAAGCAAATAGGATGCCCAAAAGAATATCCAAAAATACAAAAATATTTAACATGAAGAGGAGTAGGCTTACCCTAAAATTAAGGAATGCTCGACCTCGACGCGTGATATCGAAATGGATATAATCGCCTCTAAATATCACTAATCTACCTTGAACCTTGAACAATTTGAGCATGAACTGCTCTGAGTCTGATTTTCGTTTGCACAGGTTCTCAAAAGGATAATCTAATCGTATAAATTGTGCATATTACAATTTTACATCCATTGGCATCGGATTTTCGGATTAAAGCTAATTTGGGGGCCTCTCAAAGCAAATCCAGTCAAGCATCCCCCTGCAATACATACTCAATTTTTTTTTGTGCCAAGAGCAAACGAATGAGGAATATGTTGCATAAATGTTAGGTAAGAACTACGATATTATATATTTTTCTTACGTTAATTTGAGGTCTTTCTTCAAATGAAGGTCTAGCACTAGCCGTCACTGCTTAGCTTTTCATTTGGTTAGGTATTTTTGTGCATCTCGAGGATTGGTTCATTCTTTCAGATGGAAAGGGCTTGGGAACTGCCCTATATTCATGTGTCTTATTTGTGTTGCAGTGTCCAACATGGGATCAAATAGGATATCGGTTTGGTATGACAGCACTGAATAGGAAAGGCCTCCTGGATGAGAACACTGGGATTATCCTCTCCATCTCTGCAGAGACATGGAAGGCCATTGCTGGGAACCTTTCTCCCTCCTCATCTTCCCCTTTCAATGATTGGGGATATGGTTGGCTAGGTAAGCAAATGATTCTCAAGTAGGATATTTCATTCTTGAGATTTCCTTCGCCGGAATGCCTTAGCAAGAGAGTGAATTTAGGATGAAATAGTCAACATTCTTCACCACACCTCACCAAACTTTATACTCTCCATGACTTTGTATCGTTTGACCTTTCATGGTGTTAGTATGTTTTCGACAATCCCGCTTCACATTTTATATTATTCTCAGTTAAAATATTTTTCCCGGTTCAGCAATGTGGAGTTGTTTCCATTCATTATTCCTCTGCCTGACTGGTATCGTCCTCTACACGTACCTTTTCCTTCTCTTTGTATTTACCCTTTTTCTTTTGTCCAGGATTGCTAGGCGAGGTGCCTGAGCTTCATGAGGAGAAAAAGAAGAAAATCCTTGAAAACCTCAGGAAGATGGGAGTGGAATGGGAGGACGAAGACAACCCCCCAGTGCCACTGAGGATGGGGGATATGAAGGCGTCTTCAGGAATCCTGGCATCGCTGTCTCTCTCCATATCAGGATCCCTTCTACACCTCCCAATCCTGCAGGTCTCTTTCTATCCATGGCATCTTTGGTTCACGCCCTAATATTATTTTACCCATTCCCCCTAAGCAGTTATTGGTAGCCACCTATCTTTGCTGTATATGTATCACCTAGGAACTAGAGAATAGCATTAAAATATATATGTGGATTCCATATAGTCTCCATTTTGATTTTTCAGTGAGTATATTTCCTTTTTCGAGTTTTATTTGTTCTGTTCTACCTCTGCAATCTATCTTTTCTGAGGCGTAGCAAAATATATGCAGGACTATTAAATGCGTAGAGGGAAGCCACCATTCTTTTGCGAGAATCTGAACCTGACAAGGTAGAAAACAAGTATTAGAATATCAGAGTACCTTAAAAGCCCATTGAAAAGTATCCCACATGTTCCTTAGGTGATATATTCATGTTATCAGATAAATCCCACCCTCATTTTCTTCAGGACATATTTTTTAAATGGACTGCATTGAATTGAATTAGGTGCGTTGTAAAAAATAGTAAAAATTATCTGAAAGAATGGATTCAGAGATTTAAGTCAAGGAAGAGATTAACATATCAAGTTGCACTGCGGCGGGAGATAAAACGATGTGATTTAGGAAGGCAAAGGAAGAGCGAAGACATGAATCAGTGGCATTGCATGTCTTCCGCCTTTCCCCTAATTCCAAAAATTAATCATTCCGGAGACCCACGACTCCGGATGTGGAATCTGATTGTAGCCCGAAAAAAGCAGTCCCCCCCTTTCTTTTCTTCCTGGGAATGAATGAGACACCAAGCCAACCTATCGTGACCAATTTCATCGAATCTTTCTTTCCCTTCTCTTTACAAGTCCTTTATTAGCAAAAGGCAAAAATGCGGCACCTGCGACACTTAGCATTTGCAGAACATAATTCCCCCATGACGGCTTTTGTTAATTGACCAGATAAAAAGGTAAAAGAAAGAGGACCTTCAAGAGGACCTTCAAGGACAGTTGATACGACACTGATGAGAGGAATTCTAAAAATAACAATGACAAGACCGCTTTTGAATATAAGGCACCTTGACAAACTCAGGTCAACAACTGAGAAAACTGGCCTTCTATCAGCGGAATAGGCTGCATAAAACAATCCAAAGCTCATAGAATGTTGAGATTGGAGATTCTTGGGTGTTGAGACATTGTAATTGTCATATTCCGTGCAGAAAAAATTGGGAGAGGAGGACCTGATGAACCCACTTCCTCTAATCCAGTCTGCGGCAAATCTTCTGAAAAGGTTCATCATACTCATCGGCGAGGGAGCTTCCTGTGAGTCTCACATTAAAATCCTATTTAGCCTATTTCCTATAGGATGCTTTCCCTGGGAAAGGGAACGACTGATACATCCAGAATTCGATGGCATTGGGCATTAGTGCTTGCTTGTGGAGAAATTGCAAATACAAGCCAATTGACTTAAAAACCAAAACCATGACCTGGAAAATTGAAAGGTCAAGGATATTGAACAAGAAGGTGCACTGCGATCCTTTTTCCTTCTGTCTTGTCAAGACGTTCCTCTTTTATACCTACCAATGATTCTCCCCCGCTACATCGTCGAAACCAGACCACTTGGTTATTAGAGAATCAATGGGAAACCCCAAAGGACAATAATAAAAATACTCATAGGATCCTGAAGATACTACCCTTCATACAGTGAAATAAAATTTCCAGATGATTTCCCGTATTGTTTCAATTATTTTTAGGAACATGGGCATAAATTCTCTTGGGCTCACTTCTTCCCTATATGATGCCTTCAATTCCTTATGCGACATGTTTAGTTCCCCAGGTGAATTTGCCATGCTGTCAGAGATTGTCAGGGTCTAAGAATTATCTTCATCCTGCAACATCATTCTTTCTGCATATGCCATCTATAAACAGGCTTCACGTTATGCCGATTGCGTACATTCGTGTGTGCTAGGTGCATATGTTCCAGGGAAGAGATGGAAATGAGCGCTTGACTGAAGATTGCATGAAGACTCAGGTTAATGTCAAACATTTTTATACACTTGAGGAAAAATTGGGAAAATATGCGTTTCCTTGTGCAATAGAGGAATAACTTGCATTTGGTTTCACAACTGCTAGTTTCTAAAGGACTAATACTCCGTCTCAGGCCTGTAGGAGACTGTTTGAACAGCTCACAGCGTTTCCATGTCCAACATTTGAGAAAGTGACGCACAGATTAGTGTGGATGCCATTATACCGCAATTCAAACTCTCCCTGAAATTAAATAGCTAGTAAGAAAAAGAGCATGCCGTCATCTAGACTCTACCCTACCAGGTTTTACTTGGAACTCTGAACCACTCCATCCCTCTACGCAGGGAATGTCTTGATTCTGAGAATTAAATCACATCCCTCCCTCCCCTCCTTTGTCTTCCTATGTGGGCAATTTGTGAAATGTAGTTACTGTGGTAAATTGGTTTTCTAGGGACCTTTATTCCTGAAGAGGATGGAAATCCAAACGGAGTGGGGATCCTCCTAGTTTGGGAGGATCCCTTTCAAGCAACTTCGCAAATAATACCTATTGTGCATCGTGTATATTGTAATAATCGTCAGGATCTTCGAAGCAGTCCATCTCATCCCCGTGAATTTCAGAACCATCATAAAATCCCTGAATATCGTCCATATCGTCAAGTTCATGAACGCAATGTACTTCGTCAACTTGATCAAGATCGTCAATATCGCCAAAAGGAACGAAATCGCCCAGGTCTGTTCTTTGTCCAGTGCCTTCTGTGCTTCACCTTTCATCATTCCTACTCCTGTCCGTCCCTAAACCCATCGGCTATAATGAACTATTTTTCCAATCCTGCATCAGTTATTTACTTAAGAACATTTTAACTCAGATGCAAAAAACCTGCGGACGTCAGAATTGCATGGTATTGCCCTTCATGCTGGATAGCAATTATATTCTGGTACTACCACATATTTAGTAACCATGGGAAATCTCGTAGAGCAGTGATGCACAACCCGCGGCCAGCGAATACCTTTTTTTTGCGGCCATTTGAATTCCTCCGATTTGTTAAATCCGGCTTATTCCAGCTCCTGCTCAAGGGCCTGCTGCCCTTGAAATACTAAGATAGACTTTTTAATATGTGCCATTAACCCTTTTAATAACACGCGACTGATCTATAGGCTTGAACGAATAACCAATTCTTTTCACTAGAAGAGTCAACAGTTACTTCATTGCAGAGAAGAACAATGCCAGTGGCGTTCAAAAGGTATTTGGACTGTTTCTACTTCTGTCCCTTGGCCTTGCCCAACGTGCTTGTAAATTTCCATTCTTGAAAGCCATCATGAGCGGAATACATTGTTCTGAGTAAGTGGTAACATTAGCTATACCATTCCGCCATCACATCTAATTCTGAAAATATAGAAAGAACGTGACATGCATGGGGAACGTTGGATAGTATGGCTCCTGTGGAATTAAAGACAAAAGACTGTCAACATCGTTTGCAGGCTTTAAACTGTGTGTGTGAAGTCTTCATCGGCAAAATAGACTGTCTACGACTCGTGCTTTCTTTTAAAGGTCGTCGTCAAACAGTTGATCAATCTGGTAAGCCAAATACCTAAACAACAAACTTAGCTGTTGAACGATTGGTCACGAATAACAGACTAGTGAACGACAAACACCGTTCATTCTCGCATTTAGAATCTCGGTTTAATTAATGCACTTTAGCATGATAATCTGCGGCTGGGAAAGATATGGGCACGTTGGGCATCATGACTGTTGACGAAGGAATTAAATTGAAAGGGGACAAACGAATGCGAAACAGCTCCGCCTAGAAAGCAATAATCCAGATGCTCTCTTCAGACGCCTTGTTACCAGCGAGGAAATCTGGTTTCACTTCTATGAACTGGAGACGAAACCACAATTCCAGCAATGGAATTATTTTGACAGCCCTCCACCCAGAGAGAGTAAAAATTACTGTTTACTCTACAAGTAACCGAATTGCGAAATTTTTCTGAGACACAGGGCATACCTTTTCTGGGATGGCTAATATATGAACATCCTGGCAAAGCATGAAGGTCCCATGAGGTCAAAATGCAGAAATTGAGTGCACGTGTTCTACTGCTGCATGGCAATGAGAAACTGCAAGACAGCCGGCAAACATAGAATAACATAAGCTGATCTGGGTTTCGAAAAGCTTCAACACCATACGTGTTCACCATATCTAGCAACTAATGGTTAATGGCTCTTTGGTGCCATGAAGAAGCCCCACAAAAATTTTTAAACATTCAGGCAATTTACTCAGTGATGCATCAATGGGTTCGTTCTACCCCAAAAGACACGGTTCAAAGAGGGATCAAAGTTACTTCCAAATTGTTTGCACAAGTGGGTGCCAATTTGTGGTGACTTTGTTGAAAAAGTACAGTAACCCCTACTTAACAATAATATTTTATTCTGAGGTTCGTGAAAAGTCCAAGGACTTCCTGAACGTCCTCATTAAATGATTCTAGATGTCGCCAAAAGTTCTGATCAGGTAATTGATGTCAATGTCTATAAGGACTGAAAATGGATTCCCACCAAGCTTCGAAATGGCAAAATAAAATTTCTCTTTAATTTCGTAGAATCAGCATTTCATTTATGTCTATTCAATATCCAGCAGTTGTCACGTCGAAGATAATGTAGGTACGAATACACAAGCACTTCGTGATTAATAGCATATTTTTCGATGCTGAACTGTCTCTTTTCAATTCTTAGTTGAATTTAAAGTCATTTCATGCAACATCGTTGCTTCTTTTCCATGCGCAAACATAAATTTTCAGTCAATGTTTTTATTATGCTGCTGTGCCATCCAATTAGGGCGAGTAAGAAAGAATGCCATTTGCAGAGAATATGCTTAATTCGTCTTCCCAATTGCAACTGTCAGTCATTCTTCACCACCCTTATTCTTTTCTTGTAGAAAAGACACCGTGGATGGTGAAGGATAAGTTTCCCCCAGTGTACCAAGACCACCAGATCCCTGATAGTGTGAAGAAAATCTATTTCCATGGGAGAGTAGATGTGCACTGGGATTTGCACACAGTGCCCTTATTGTGGGCCTTGGATAGGCACCTGATGTACTTACATCCCCTCAGCCCCGGTAAGATGGGAATGTCTGCAGAATTTTCATTTAATTTCAAGAGAAAAAAGGTCTACACGGTATCATACACTGTTACGGCCCATACATGGATGAAGGTCAAGAGCTGAGGGTGCTGAAAATTCCAGTGGAGTGCCAATAGATACTATTGAAAATATATATATTTGGTGCAATAATGATTTCATAAGTAATGAAACCGACAATGGTTCACAGGTTTCCACTTGTTCCCCAACAGTTCTCCATAAAAATCAAGTAAATATCTCATAGACACTATCGTCACGTCTTCGATGCTAAATGGTGCAAGATGAAGGTTGATTAGGGTTCATTACTTTTGGTTGGACCCTCGTATTAAAACCTTCTGTTCTTGCCGTTAGCCTCAGGCAAGCCCTCAAACATTCATTATTTTAGAAAATATTTCAGCGTGTTTTCAGAATGTACGGTAAAAAATTTAAGAATCTCACAAGATTTTGAAGGTGCTCAATGAGGATTCCCATGGAATGTCGGGCAAGATCACCCTCACGGATCATCAATTCCTTCATGTAGATATCAAAATGTCCTGCGAGGTCTTTCATTTGCAATCTAATTTTTTTGTATTTTCTTCCATACTCTCAACGTTTGAGGAACGTCCATGAGGCTAACGGCAAATAATGGATCAAAATAATCATACTCTAAGAAAAGAGCAATTTCAAATGTATCCATAACATTAGATGATATCATTCATCCCTTAGTTGGAGTCCCCCTAGGAATAGGTTTTCATTCATCCTGTAATGTCCAAGTTCTCCAATGTCCACGCACTTGACAGACAACGTTATGAAATGAGTTAAAGAAAAAGGAGAGGGACATATTTCCCACTTAAAAAAAAATGAGTGCATGTAGAGGGCAGGCAAGCTGTTTCCCCTCTCCTATGTTCACCAAATCTTTGCATATATCTCTCTGCCTTCCAGGTGAACTATTGAAGCGTGCTTGGTGGTGAGAAATGCTCAACGCCGTTTCCTCGAGTATTACTATTGGTGATGATAGTGCCACCAGAGATCATATTGCCAATTTGCCATGCGTTATATTTGACCACCAGTGGTTATACAATGATGAGCATTTAAGGAATATGGAATTTTTTACAATAAAATGATTGGACTTCTTCAAGTAAACTTTTTTGTGCTATGTATCAGTCTTCTATATTCAGACTCAGTATTTTTCAGGGTACAGGATTTAAAATGGCCAAAAGAGACATTTTGAGTGGGATTCAAAGCTTAGGATTGTACAGAGTATTTTCAAGAACATTCCACCTCGCTTCATGCTTCCCATTATGGGAATTCTGAGCAGTATACGAGTTTTGTGCCAGAATTGCCTCAATTGACTGTTTTCTTTAAAAAAAACTCTAATTACAATACTTAGTGGCAGTGTCTGATATTGCTCCGGGAAAGCAATCATAGGCCTCTGTTGTCCGAAAATTCGGTCTTAGGATTTAAGATTTAATGCATAGTGTTGCAGAAATACCTATTTCAAGTTCAGAAAAACAACTGGAACAAAAAACTATGAAATGCAATTATATTGCTTGATATTGTTGCATTGTTGCATTTTCATCCTGTTATTGTTCCGATATTTTTCATTGGGAAGGTAACAAATCTGCCGGACCATGCATTGAAGGGTAAGGTTAAGCAAACTGTTAACGGCATATGAAAGCATAAATATTAAGGTTTTCCGTTACGCATCTTGCACATACATGTGAATTGGAGGTGTACTCTTTTGGAGTTCAAGTGCTTCGAATGAGTCGGCTCTATCAATCCGAGGTGTTCTCTTAACTTGCCTCGAGATAAATCGAGCGTGGACTGCAAAAAAAGGTAAAATGCCATTTCTCTGAGTATGGACGATCACACGGCGTCGGAAAACGCGCGAGGGTTATTTTTCATGCCGATTTATTGAGAGAGGAACCATACGTGCGTCACGCGCACAGTTGTTCATTTTGTCGTCGTTATTTACTTGGTGCAAATGCGCGCATGTCACAGGATGCCTAATCTCGCAATCGAACTGACAGACTATTGCACATCGCTGTCGAAAGTCCATCGACAATTTCCTTTTTCCATGTTCAGATATTTCATGTGCCGAGTCACTTGAACATGTAAGACAGAAGTCCAGTCACAGCCAGTTTTCAACATTCCAGCAACTGTCAAAAATTGTCATCACCTGACCTCTGCGTCAATGCTGTCACTACTGCGGCCCGAAAAATAACTTCCCCAGTTTTCCAATCGCCACGAGCTAAATGTGGTGCAAAAGCCAAAGAGCCTTTTTTGCCGATCCCAACGAGGTCATGGTCGGACGTGAGCTCTGGCGATTCGAGAGGTAGCATAAACGAAGAGAAATTCCAGGCATTCATAAATGGTGAGGAAGGAGAATCCGAAGTACAGCCCGATCATGCCTCCCATGTCCGACAGAAACTGATACACGGAGGTTGTCTCCAGCTCCTCCACTATCTCCATCTGAAAATAAACAAACCCCATGTTTTAACTTGGATCCCGAACGAACAGTTACCTGTACATCCGTTCCTCGAAACAATCATGAAGATCGGCTCTGGAGCAATTGCCATTCATCAACCTTTTGTTTACTTATGATGGAGTTTCCTTACGGAAAAATTATATTCGATCCCATAGGATTTTTTAATTTAAAAAATTTAACATGATATCTATAGGATCCTATTAGAATAATCTAGAATTCATATAAGAATTCTTTAAGAATTGCAAGCTTCAAAAATGTTATAGGATCCTGTAGGATCTTTTCGTAAGGGTTAAGATGCATGTAACGATCTTCCATTGTGGTAAAATAAATACCTGGACGTTAGGTGCAAACTTTGTCCCGGGTAATGACGAGCACTGGCTTCGAATTAAGTTGTGTAACTTAAAGAGCTCACATCAGATATCGGGGTGTTCAGCTCCAGGTGAACGGTGGGCATCAGCTTCATGGGCATATCGAGTGGTGTTTCGGGGATTAGCAACATGTTATACGTCGTCCTGTTGCACTTCCTCAGGCAGTCTGGGATGAAAAGTTCTTCCACATCGTGATAGAAGTCTAAAAATTGATCCAAGTCCTCCGAGTTGTTGCAAAGGGACTTATGGCTTGTCTCATCTTCGGGCAACATTGCAGGCAGGACGCACGGTCCCCCCTTCAGGAACTCCTCTTTCACGGCTCCCGCCACACACTACGCACCGTGAAGTAAACAGAATCGCCTTTCAGTCGCAGGAAGGGAAATTCAGAATCGAGAGTCGAACCGAAATGACCTTGACGAAGTTGTAGTCCTTGTCTGCATTGCACTCTTGCCCTCGAGGCAAGTATAGGTAAGACTTGGGAGAAACACTCAACGTATATCTGCTTCCCGGCCCGAGCAACAGCGTCTGCCTCGACGTCGGCACCCCCCTCAGGCCGTCTGTGAAAGGTTCGTCCTGAGGGTGGATGTGGACCTCGAAGTAAGTGACGCGCTCGAAGTCTTGGAACGTGAAGTTGAATTCCATGACGGCGGAGGAAGTCCCCAACTCCATCGTCGTGTTTGCACGGAAAGTGTAGCAGACTTTGACGAGTGAATCCTCACCCACTTTAGCAAATCTCAATTCTTTCCATTTTCCCGCTGAAAAAAAATAACTATTTTTTCATTCAAGAGAACGAGAGAGAACATGCAATGCTATGCATCATCACCTTCTGTCTGGTATAGCCGATAACCGTTGACCAAGGTGAGAGTTGCATTTCCCTGGCAATCCAAGACGGCAATGCACGAAGTCACGAAGCTCAAGTCATTCATGGAGAAGAAATACAGAGCTTCGTCGAGGCTCATGTTTAATCTATTCAGTACGAATCCCTTGCCGTAGACGTAAACATCGTTCTTCGTTAAGTTATAGAGCCTTAGTGCTGTTTTGTTCCACGTCGACCCAGGACAAACAGTGACTGCAGGAAAATCCACACCATTCGGTCGCACGATCCGAATATCCTGTGCGCTTGGGTTCCTCATGAAGTTCAGAATCAATCCTCTCGTCTGGTCCGAATGTCACGATGTGTCATTACTAAATGCATCATGCCTCTAATTTACCAAGGAATAATGGAGATCCACAGCACCTGGATGATGGTGATCGTGATGGAGGCACATAGTACACAGATCCAGAGGATTTTCCAGATTCCTGGCCTTCCTGTCAATCCCAATTTGCTCCCAAGGGAAACCGTCAGCCCTGTAACAAGAACCAGAAACTGTCAGTTCGGCCTCGTCGTCTGCTTAGAATTGAGCACACCGGAGACAAAGATCCTAACATGTTTCATGCTAAGAATATATCCTGCCTTATTCATTTTACTCCCATTTCTGTCTGTGAAGCTTCATATGCATCACGGAATATGAAAATACAACTTATCGGAAAGTAACCAAAATATGGTTGTATTTTTTCTCTGAGAACATTGCTGGAACGTTATCTGGCACATGTGCCATGAGGCTAAATCCTCCTTAAGCACAACCCTATTTTGGATTTTACAAAGGTATAATCAGTTTTTTTTTTCCTGGGATACCATGAGGCATCTGAGACCTGAGATTAGGTATTTTTTTAGATCCCATAACACTGCCATAAGACAGTGTGTCTCACCACCACACTGCTTCGTATGCCCTCATATCAGTCATTCAGTCGCTGTCAGTCACGATCGTCTTTATATATTAGATTGATATCACAGTAAACTAAAATGTCACACATTTCAGCCCTTCCTGTAATTTTTTGTGCCCATGATTCTAGTTAGATGAACAGAAACAGAAAACAAAGAACACTTGTTGCACTTCCGTCATTCTTATTTCTAAGATGTTTGAATACATTTTCGAGACTCCGATCCAGCAAGGCCTTCAAAAGCGAATGATATACTGCTATAATGTTTGCCTGACTGAAAGGAATGAACACCTCGGCCCTGCACGTACCTCCTTCAGAGAATCTCCCAGAATCATGCCCATGTATCCAAGCCTCTCCTCGATTCGCTCTGTCCGTGTCAGCCCACGCAGTTCTGTGGATGCAGACGAATGGAAGTTGGTAAGTCAGCGACTCCATCCTGTTGAAAGAGACGCCCAGGTCCAGTCTCACCTGTTAATGGTCGCGATGGACTCCTCCAGGAGCTCCATTTTCCCTCTGAAATACTTCATATCGCGTTCCAGACATTCCAAGCTGTTGGCGAAGTTATTGACGTATCCTCGGTTATGTTTTGGTGCCACTACCATGCTCGTCGGCATCTTCCCTTGGGATCTGCCCAGAATGCCTGTCGTCCCTTCGTCTTCGTCAAGCCCAGAAGTTCTGGAAATGTATTCAAACTAATCGTGAGAATCCACTCCTTCCGTTGGCAGGTGTGAGTGCTTCATGACAAAGACTCAATTTCAAAGTGAAAAAAAAAACAATTCGTACCTACTGATGAACATCATACATCGTTCCAAATGCATCATTTTCCCCTCGAAATACTTCATCTCTTGCTTGAGGGATTCCATACTCTGGAGGAGATGTCTGAGTTTCTGGCGCGTTACGTCTTCGACGATCTGCGGCATCTTTGCAAGCAGACTAAAAAATGTTTGGCAAGATCCTATCGGAGGAGAGGGAACAGGCTTCGAAGCGCCCAATTCAGGATTTTTTCATACGAAAAAGGAGAGTGGCCTCGCACGGAATAACTTGTAGCATGGGTTTTACTATGTCATGCACATTTATGTTTTGGGGTCAATGTTAAACTAATTGTTGCAAAGAAACATTTTACTTGGCTCCGGAAATCCGCACCTGAAAATAATGCAGCTGTGATTGCATTATTGACAGAAATAAATCTCGATACACGGGGAAAAGAAGGAGTGAAAATGTTCCCTTCGAATCGCGACTGTGGTCGGCCTTTCTAGGAATGATAAACTTTTCATCGTGAGGGGGAAAATAGATTTAGTATAGAGGATATGGCAAAAAAAAATTATCAACGACTTTGAATATCTCCGCTCGCACCGGAGATTTCTTTGAGAAGAACTTGTCGACGGGAAGGACCATGTCGAGGCGAAATGTAAACCTGTGGTCCCTCGAAGCACAACTGAGTCCTTGCTTGATCGGCTTCACCGCGTTGCATGCTGACTGGCCTCCGCCCGTTGCTTTGGTCGCCCCGGCAACCTGTTCGAGCCCGGCTGCACTATCTCTTTTTTCTGGTTGCGTGTGCTCCTCTTGTGCGATCGAAGGTCCATAATTCATGGACAATAGTGACCTATCAGACGATTTTCTAGGGCATCGCCTTAGAAAAACATGACTGTTTCTGCGCCCCTCCTTCATTTATTTCTGCGAATGAAGGACATAGATTGTGAGTAGGGAGTTTCGGAAATGGCGAAGATTCATTATGAAGATTGTTGGACTTGTAATTTCGGACGAATAATTTCCCTTCCGTAGAAACAAGAAAACTTGATCCGTTATTAGTATGAACCGAGCAAAATTTAGTTTTGGGAGGAAAACATGTGAATAATGGAAAATGGAGGAAGATTTGAAGAATAAAAAAAATATGAATAGAAAACGAGAGAGCTCAGGACCGAATGTCATAAAGGGGAGTGGCTATGTAATTATCAAAGGCTGGTCGATAGAGAGAGCTCAACCCACATGTCACGACAAGTCTGAGCCCTCTTCTTGCAAGACTGCACACAATTGGAGATCCGCACTCAATGACTTCCTCAGATATGAATGTTTGATTGCAGCCTTAGTGCCTGAATTCCGTCTGAACGACTTCAGCGACCGACATCTGCACTTGCCTCTCCACGAACTCCAAGTTATAATAATTCATTAGAAAGTTCCTGTTCCTGAAGGTTAGGTCAGAAGCTTAGAAAGTGGCAATCTCGAATTTGGTGCAGATAGAAATGGCAATCCCTGCACTTTCGAATGATATATTGGAACCGCGAATTCTCAAAGTGACAGCGGAAATATTTATTGGCCACTGAACCTCATCAAATTCTTTCCTCGAGTGGAACATCTTGTTTTGGCTTTGGATGAAAGTACCTGGAGTCGAATTAAAGAAAGCCATTTCACTTATAAATTGACGCCGGAATTAAGCTTGTTTCTCAACTAGAAGAGGAGTCATTTGGCCGCCAAGAGCCAAAAATTATGTGGCATTCAAATTAATTTGGATGTGGAGATATTCCGAAGAGATACATTTTTTTTTGTTGAAGTGAGTTTCTTTAAATGGATTCCTCAACGAGTATGCCGATTTTCGCCAAAATCGTAGATGGCCGAGCTCACGCCTTTGGTCAGATTGGCGTGGAAAGACATCGAGTGGGAAATTTGTAATATGTACAGTATTGGGCCAGTCATGACGGGGAGATTCATGGTGATGAATGCGTTGTGAATTGCGCTGTGACTAACGGCTTCAGTCATCGTGTGGTGGGTCATTATTGCTCAATGGAAGAAAGGACGATCGCTAGCGTGTGGATTCACGAAAGGCCTGTCTCAGGTCAAAGCATGCGCGATATCAGGTCGGCATTTCGGGAACAGTTCGAGAAAGAACCTCCACCCAAAATGACATTGTAGCGATGGGAAGAACGTGCGTTCGAAAAATGAAACGCGAAGAATAGGAAACGCTTTGGAAGGCCTGTTACATGAATGGACAGGTGTGTTGGTGTAGCAGCGTCAATTCAACAGTAAATTTAGGATTTAGGGCTCTCCCTATGGAGTAGAGTTTCAAATACCCTAACAAAAAGCACATAACATTGATTCAACATGGATTCAACGTGGATTCAACGTCCGAATGTTGATTCACCATGGAATCGATGTTGAATCAATGTTATGTGCTAAAAGGGTATTTCTCTTCGTGTCGATTTCCTTGGTCGACTGCTTCACTGCATGTGCGGATTTCATGATTTCATGAGGTCAGTGAAGAATCCAACTGCCCAAGAAAGGGTGGAATCCCGCAGAGCATTCCGGTATGTACACCATACTCGGTTCGTCTGCGGTGTAGATTTCTGAATGTCCGGATCCGGATCCGGATCCGGATTTGGGTGGATCGGTTGGCACCCGCAATCCGACGGCGACCGCGGCCTCACTGAGTGCAAACAGATTAATTTGCTCATTCTCTCATTAATTGCTCCCCATGAACCCATCATGCAAAATGTCAACAATTTAAGTTAAATCATTGGTTTCAAAGGAAGAAATGCATAACGTCGTCTTTCTTTTCCAATTCACAGATGGAAAAGACATTGTAAAATTTATTTACAAATGGTTTCACAGAAGAAACCGGGGAAAGAGCGAGGCAGCGAAAGGAGACGACGACGAAAATATGAAGCAAATCAGCATGATCAATAAAGCAGAAATGTCCTACTTCAGTTCTCAAAGTTCGGCGACGAAATGGTCGGTGCAGACAAAAGAGCCAGGGCGGTGGCCGGCGGACGGCTTTCCGCCGGAGGAAGACGGGCCGGCGACGCCGTCACTGCCCCAATTAGTAATATGGACCATCGACGCAGGGACTCCATAGGAATTAGACGGGACGGCGACGCCACCGCTGCCTGAATAACCGAACTGAACGGGGGAAGCAGGTGCACCATAGGAAGCAGGTGCACCATAGGAGGGAGGTGCACTGTAGGAAGTAGATGGAGCGGCGGTGTCACGCGTCTTCTCTTCGGTGCGGACGACGACGGTGTGATCTTTGGAGGCGATGGAAGGCTGGCCGTACGAAGCGTGTTCGATACCGGTGTGGCTGGCGACGGTTTTTGTGGATACTTGATGCGATCGTGCCTTCTGGACGGGGCCCCTACCCTCCTCGTTGGTGATTTCCGCCTGTATCGAAAAGATAAATTTCCTAGATTCTATGGTATACTAACATCTCGTTCTGCTCGTGATTTCATCAATGATTCAGCCTGAAAAAAACGAGATTTGCTTTTCGTTCAAAAACTCTGTATAAATGGACGGCTAAAAGCAACTTGCTGCTAAAAAACACTGAAAGCAAAACAATTCCAAGTCAAGTATTACGACGGTTAAAGAACGACGATGCACAATACCTTGAATCCCTCATCTCCTTCGACAGTGTATTTGACAGTACGGAGGACGCCATCGGCACCTAGCACGGAGTATTGGCCTCGGAGGTTGTCCTCGTTCCGGGACTCCTGCTGATTCGCGAAGAGCGCTTTGTCCGCATCCACCGCCTGCCACTCGAAGTTATACACGGCAGGACCGGCCTGGTCATCCTCGACATGAGAAGTAGAGGGGGAGCCATGTGTCTTCTCTTCGGTGCGGACAACGACGGTGTGATCTTTAGAGGAGACTGAAGGATGGACGTATGACGTATGTCCGATGTCGGAGTGGGTGGCGACGGTTTTTGCGGATGCTTGATGCGTTCGTGCCTTCTGGACGGGGCCTCGACCCTCCTCGTTGGTGATTTCCGCCTTTGCACATAAGATACATATCATACACTCCATGATAACGTAAAATCTCATTGGTTTTCATTACTGCTGCACCATTCTGTATGAATGAATTTACCACTTACTTGGCGATTCTCGCTTTTCGTCTAATATGTTATGTCATTAACGATGGAAAACTTTTCAAGAAAAGTCATTCTTTAGCAACAAAAAATGTCATCTGGCAGGAAGAAGGGAGATGATGTATGCTTTCTCATCTAAAAATATGGAAGTTTTTGGTCAAGCCAAATCGGACAAAATAGGAAGAGAAACGTGCATGACGAAAGCCGTTTGTCTGAACTGTTTTATATCAATAACACTTGAATGGCCTTCCGTTTCTCATCTATGGGAGAAATGAGAAAAATTTTGACTAGAATAGGTGCAGGAGTCAATGCTCTATTAGACCCAGTTGAAGTAGTATTTCTGGACCAAACCATCTTTAAGATGTAGCATAAAAAATGATTTCCTTTTGCATCTGGTGTTATCTCAATAACTTTGGTACTGGCCATAAACGGACGGCTACAAATAAACATTTGTTGGTAGAAAGCCTTGAAAGTAAAAGAATTCTAGGTCTAGGATGACGTCGGTTGAAGATCGACAATGCACAATACCTTAAATCCCTCATCTCCTTCGACGGTGTATTTGACGGTGCGGAGGACGCCATCGGCTCCCAGCACTGAGTATTGGCCTCGGAGGTTGTCCTCGTTCCGGGACTCCTGCTGATTGGCAAAGAGCGCTTTATCCGCATCCACCGCCTGCCACTCGAAGTTATACACGGCAGGACCGGCCTGGTCATCCTCGACATGTGAAGTAGAGGGGGAGCCATGTGTCTTCTCTTCGGTGCGGACAACGACGGTGTGATCTTTGGAGGAGACTGAAGGATGGACGTATGACGTATGTCCGATGCCGGAGTGGGTGGCGACGGTTTTTGTTGATGCCTGATGCGTTCGTGCCTTCTGGACGGGGCCTCTACCCTCCTCGTTGGTGATTTCCGCCTTTGCACAAAAGATACATATCATGCACTCCATGGTATAGTAAAATCTCGTTCGTTGGAACTGGCCATAAACGGACGGCTACAAATAAACATTTGTTGGTAGAAAGCCCTGAAAGTAAAAGAATTCTAGGTCTAGGATGACGTCGGTTGAAGATCGACGATGCGCAATACCTTGAATCCCTCATCTCCTTCGACGGTGTATTTGACGGTGCGGAGGACGCCATCGGCTCCCAGCACTGAGTATTGGCCTCGGAGGTTATCCTCATTCCGGGACTCCTGCTGATTGGCGAAGAGTGCCTTGCCCGCATCCACCGCCTGCCACTCGAAGTTATACACGGCAGGACCAGCCTGGTCGTCCTCGACCACCTCATGCGTCATGGTGTGGGCGAGGGGACTCGCCAGATGGACGGCGGCTGGCCCGATCACATGGCTCTCAATGTATCCTCTGCTGCTTCCGCTGAAAGCATATCGTCTCGTTCTTAAGAACTTCTGTCAATAAGCATTCCGCGATTGATTTCAAATAGGGAGAGCTCATGCATGAAACGAGGTAGCATGCGATCCATGTGATTTGTCTTCATTACTTGTCGAGGAAATCAAAGTAATTAAGACATATTTTTTAGGACAACTGTCATCTACCCATCCTTCACCGCTGCAAAATTCTCGGGTAGCCAGATGTTGACAGCATCTTTTCTTATATCTAGAACACATAGGAAATTCCGAAAATCGGAATTATTCCAAAAAAGGCTAATATCTTTCACATAGGGAGACCATAATTTCCATCAAATTAATTCAAAAGCTTCATTTTCTCTTAATTTAACTTGGATGCTACAACTGCCCTTGTCGCAGAGCGCATTGAATCAACATTGATCCAACGTTGGTTAAACGTCCGGATGGGAATCAACATTGAATCAATGTTGGTTCCAAAGCGAAGGTACGGCTTAAAATGTGGGTTGACCTCAAACAGGTATTATGCAATCCTTACACTGAACCTAAAAACTTATTTACAATTGGTATAGTAGAAGGTGGACGTGCACATGCAGTGACAAAAGCGACCTGGATCTTCATTCCAGCAATAATACTTATTCTGGCAATTACCCTTTGGAGACTCTTTCTTAATAAAAGTGCTGACTAGCCATACGCAATATGAATGAATTTCATTAAAAATTCACTCACGTTGCGTGCTCCCAGTTTGTAATTTCATTAAGAGCTCAAGTCTGAAGAACTTCTTAAACTGATCTTCATAGGAGGTTTTGCTGCCTAATCCAGAAAGTTTTCATGGCTTGCCCTAGTTGCTTCGCAGCTTCGTTGCCTTTTTGTCCTTTGTTAACACGTTGACGACCAGCCTATTTTTGCTTGTCCGCCGTCCTGCCATCAGGACGCATGGTCCCATCCAGAAGGCACGAACGCA